>JAUZST010026298.1:0-30566 GCA_034779995.1 Parotocinclus haroldoi | reverse complement strand
CTCTGGCCATCTTCAAACGCCGTTTAAAGACCAATTTATTCCACACCTACCCCAACTAAAACCCCATCCCTGTCCTTTTATCTCTTTAAAAATAAAAAACACAACTTTTACAGTTTCAGAAGTGTATTCTTGTTTAGATTCCTTATTATTAAGAATGGATGATATTACTGATGTCTTAAAGCACTTTTGTGAGTCGCTCTGGATTAGGGCGTCTGCTAAATACTGTAAATGTAAATACATACACTTAAGCACAATTTACAGCTTGGTGTGAATAAGTAGCAGAAAGTTGATCCCACAAACACAAGAAACTTACACAAAAAAAGTCACAAAATACAGAGTTAGAACATTCCCTAGTCCAAAAGTGCGCTAACAAACTGTACCGGTAAGGTAGTAAGCCTTTGGGTGAATGTTGGACTTCTGCTCATGGATCTTGCATGACTAGCTGGGCAGAAGAAGCAGAACGCCTTGCACTAGGGTGCAACAAAGGAACAATAATAATATGCTGAAAGGGCACAAATTGGTCATTAACACAGGAATCGGTCATAACTGTACAGTGCTGTATACTGTAACATCATACACTGGGTACTGTACAGTGTCTTTATGGACCCGCTTGCAGCCTCAATGGCCAGTAGATTATAACAGTAAATTCAATTCTGTTATCATTTTTATGACCTCGGATGTTCAAGTGAAAGGACGTTCGTTGGATGGGCGTTAAATGGTGCATACCTGTAACCAAAATCACAACAGCAGCTAAATTATGCTAACTCTGGTTCCGACCCGAAAGCTAAGCTTTTTACACCAAACGGACCTCTGTGAAATATTGCTATGCATTATGGACATTGCCAAATAGGTAGGTAAATCAGAGAGAGATCACAAATCCAGAGGCAGACATGTGCCGAACATGGCAGCTGATGATGAAGGGAAAAAAGATGTGGCAGAAAACCAGACTGCAGCTGCATCAAAGTTTTAACAGGGTTCAGCTAAAATGTAAATTCGCTCCTACACGGAAGCCCCGTACGGCTTAACAGGTGCAGTCAGGGAGGCTGATTTGTAATAATGTACCCAATCACTCAGAGGAGAAAACCTGAGAATGAACTACAACACGACGCCGCCGCTGACGTAGCGCTAGGAAACGTACCAATACATCACCAGCCCTGCCACAGACCAGACTCTTACTTAGTAAATAACTGTATTCCACACGTGGGGACCACAACACACACGCATGCGCACACACATATATATTTACACACACACACACACACACACATACACACATATACATGATAACAAATGATAATAGAACGTATAAATCTAGTACCCGTCTAGCCTAGATTTATATGTTCCATTATCATTTCTTATTTTTAAGCCCTCCATTAAAGCAAAGGGATATAGACGTACCTGGACACTTTGTGCTGCAATGCTTTTGCGTCTTAAACTGCTGACTTGTCTAAACGCCACACTATTATGTTCAGAAATCACCTGTTGTGCTCAGATGTATCGTTATAGGAGCAGATCTTTCATGATGGACTTCCTGGACCTTCTAAGACCTAAGAAGACTGCCCTACATTAGATCATAATTCCTAACGAGCACTGATCCAACGTATAGAAATTATATCCAGTTTACAACAAAAAGATTGTTCCTTTCTTCGAGTCATGGGCTGTAAACAATCCAGCAGATCTAATCGAATGTCAAATTTATTTATTTTTATTTATTTATTTATTATTTTAGCGCTTTTTACAATGGTGCATTGTCTCAAAGAAGCTTTACTATGTTATATTATCTTTAAAGGCCTATCCCAAATTGAGCGAGCCTAGGGTGACGGTGGAAAGGAAAAACTCCCTGAATATAGGAGGAAGAAACCTTGGGAGGAACAAGCCTCAAAAAGGGGCACGACCTCCAGATGTTGGCCTAGATGTTAGAGGTGGTAGTGACAGGAAAAGTCATTAAACGATACTATTTTAATCAATAATAAAATTTGAATTAGTAATACAATTCGAAATAAATCATTAAATAGATTTAAGATAAGTCCTCAGTGCTACGTTATTGGAGGTGCATCTCGTCCTAATAGCCAAGTGATGGAGGGAGTTACTGCACTCTGGCAGGACTGGTTACTGATTCGATCATGTTGGTTCAATCAGAAAGAGCAGTAATAACACTGATAATGTGTTACTCTTACCAAACACAAACAAGCAACAGCCAACTTCAATAATCAGTTTAAAATTTGTCGCGAAAAAAGGTTAAAGAATTAGAATAGAAGACGGCGGTGTCGTGAGAAGTGTTGTCACGTAAAAGAGATCATGGGAACGCAGTTCTAATAACTCATGACGTTCATTATGTAACAAAGCTAATTTTTATTTAGCTGTACGAGCACTAAACAAGCGCAAATGCTAAAGGTCGATGCCCATGTTTAAGGGGTCAATTAATTTTTACCTAAATGTGCACCAATGCGATTCATTATCTCACTCTTCATTGAGGGAGCTTGTGCTCACAGGGGGCACTGGCCCACGCTGACAACCCCAGCCCCCCAGCCCCCATAACCACCAGATGACCACGTGTACTGAGAGACTCTCAATGTGGGTTTTTTTTCATCAGCAACATTTGTGCGTTCCTGCATTTAGTAATCAAGTGCACACACACAAAAAAGCTTAACATTCTCCAGCTGCTGCAGCCTGTAAAAATAATGTCATATTCAAGATGAGAAATCCAAACCACTTCAAACAGCACACTCCTGAAAAATGATTCGCACGGTGAAGAGATTTCGAGCTAAACACCTACTCAACACAAGACCATCATCAGAGAGAAGCACAGCAGTTTAGTCCATTTACTGATCCAGTCACGATGCCCTTTTTCTGTTTGCCTTCAGTTAAAACCCATTTAATTATCCGCTTAATCCAAGTGTGCACACAGGGCAGCCATTACCAAAGAGAGTTACATGCAACAAAGGCAACACACGCTCAAGCTCAAGCACAAGCACACAGCAGAAAAGGAAAAGAAGGTGCAATACCTTTGCCCTTGGCTGCAGGGGTAAAAAAAAGCAGGGCAGATCCACATACAGAAGGCATGTGAGAGCGAGAGAGAGAACGTTAGCATTGAGCAAACACATTTGATTCAACAGTACCTCGAGAAAGGAAACGGAGCCATACCTTGTTCGGCCATCATCATGTGTGCCAGGCCTTAAGGAAGACAAAAAATAAGAGCGAAAGGTTCTCAGAACAAAGGCCATGATATTTGATATGACCGTTCTCATGTATTACAGTAAAACGTTTATCCACAAGACAAAAGAATCGATCCTAAAAATGCCCGTTTTACCACACAAGAGTCTTCTAGCTCAGATACTGACATCCTCTTTGTATTTAAAGGCCATTTTAGTTATTTTCAGTGATTAACCTACTGCATTTCTCTGATCAATCACCATAGGCGTTGTTTTCATCCATTTCTCTGTACTAAGGAAAAACTGAAAGACACCTATAATGGAAGTCTAAAGGGCAGATGTGCAACTGATGCTGAATTATGTTAAACATTTACGTGAAATGTTAGGAAAGATCATGTCTTACAGGTCTGCCAAATCCTGCCACGTCTAACTGTTTTGTGTTTTGTGTTCCTGTTATAATTGTACACTGACAGTATCAGTAACCGCCCCTTGGATTTGCATTATGCAGGTCATTCAGATTTTCTTTTCATCCATACAGGGAAATGAATTGAATCTTCCAGTGGTAATCACAAACACCCTACAGATGACTGTGAGATTAGAACGAAAAGATTTGAAGCTACAAAATGATGCTATTTAAATGTTTTAAGAACGCCCCCCCATTAGGGATGTAACGATACACCAGCACGGTTCGATTCACGACGAGTTAACGATTTGATTTTCACACAATCATCGACGTTACATTTGATGTACATCGCCTTTTTCTCTTAAGTGTGAACACACGGTTTCTTTTATGACTTTTAAAAGAAACTGCAAATAAAAGAAATAATTACGAACTGAGGTATGAAGCTGTAAATCGAATTCACTTTTATTGCGTCGCCGTTTTTAATAACCGAGTGAAAATATTCCTTTGGTATATCTGAAAAATAATTAGTAGCATGTGCATGAAAAAAAATATTTCGTTTCTTGAAATTAAATAGAAATTGGAGGAACGGGATATGCACCTAAGGCATGGTTGCACCCTCCAGTCAACAAAAATGCAATTGCATTAGATGGCGTAATAAACAATAAGACATAATCCAACTCTGAGATGAATTGTTAAAATCGCCCGATATTTATATCACAATGCATTGTATCACGGTATATCGTTACACCCCTACTCATCATACGTCAGTTTACCATGCAGTGTTACAATGAGAAACCATGTCACAAAAACGACAATTATTTCGTAACTATGAAAGAATATCGAGGGTGGTCTTTTCAGTTTATCGATTTACGTCAAAGTGAAATCTTCACTGAGCAGCACAGATGGGACTTTAAAACACTCACTGACAAAACAAAACACTCACCCAGAGGAGACGATGAAATCAAACGAACTTAACAGGCACACCGACAAACTTCCCCCTGCTAAGCACCTGGAAATGGTCCGGGCAGAGGCAGGGGTGGGCAGTGAGGGTGGCACTTGTTTATGGATGGTGGACAACAAATCTGTAGGACTTGCTCATGCATGGAGGTGGACAAACGATCCGCTCAATGATCGTCTGGTGGTCTGTCTGGGCCGTCCGGAGCCTGTTCACTGTGTACGTGTGCCCTCATGAAACCACTGCTTCAATACCTCCTAACAACTAGGTCCCAGAAGGTGGGTAATTCATCAAAATGTCCATCCTGCTACTGTCAGGCCAATGATACGCCCCCTCTCAAAATCTGCCAGCTGGGAAAAATGCCTTTGAATGCATCGTGGAGGCATTTCTAGCAGTCATCAATCCCAAGAGGTACACCCCTTAGAGAGCCTTTTTATAGGGCAGCCGGGTAAGCGCCTTTATGCCCTCTTGTGGTAAGACACAGTGTATGATCAGACCATGCCTGTAATCCTTTACATATCTGCCCGAGACAGAAATGCATGCCGTTTTGCAGCAATCCCACATTTCTACCAGGGTGTATTTTTTTTTGTCAATGAATGCAGTCACATACTGCACAAGATTCCCAATCTTAGTCTTTATACAGCCGTAAAAATCAGTTCGAGTAATAAGGCAGAGTAAACTCACAAGTAAAAACTGCCAAAGCTTCAGTAATTATAGTCATTAGAACACGTTTCTCATAATTGGCATTGTAATGACATACCTTTCTCACTATAACAAGATACTTCAACTTAACCGATGACTTTTTCGCAGTGATGACGTTCCCAATTTCTTGTCTTTTCATCTTTGTGGCAGCAATGCGCCTCCATACATTATTTCTACTGCATAGTTTTTAAACCGGACGTTTTCAGAATTACCATGGTTCTTGCCTTGATTTAGAGAACTAAGCAACACAAAGAGTTTCATTAAAAAGTCAGTTCAATTACTTTTGAGGATGTCAGCATTTGATCGGTTTTTAAGTATTAGCTGATAGAGTTTGCATTATCAAGTCATAAACGCCCTTAAAATCGAAATTGTTAATATAAACTCACCTGGGATTCGGTTCGCTCCTGGCGTGGCATCAGCATCAAGGACAAAAGCAGAAAGAAAACGAAACAAAAGAAGAAGAGAGAAGATTTCCACAATTAGAGTCCACTCATGGTGCCGTTGCATGAAACTGACCATGCAAACCTTGGCACACCTGCCAGCATGCACGAGGTCGTTTTGCCCTGTGCATGTCCAGAAACCCCCCTTCATTTGACCCAAACCAGCAGAAGAGCCCAAAGATCTACGCCCTATGCCATGTTTCCACACTTTCCTGTAACCCACATCCTCGTCTAGGCCATAAATCCAAGCAGGTGTTAGGACTGAGCCTGCTCCCTGTAGAGAGGGACGTGGATTTATGAGACGCTGATGCTTACATGGATCTCTAGTTCACACTCACAGCCTGTCAGAGTTCTCCCTCACTGCAGACACACACTCTCGCCTTTAAAAGCGTAGGCCTCTAAACCTGTCTGATTTATAAAACATTTACACAGACCTTTAGCCAGAGCAGTTTTCACTTGAGTTGGGTAGCTGAAGGTCAAGGGTTTTGTTTAAGGGCCCAGCAGTTTCAGCCTGGTGGAGCCAGGATTTATCTCGCTCTAAACACTAATTACTAACACTTTACAACATACACCTTTCAATTTCATTCATTCATTCATTCCATTCATTCATTCCATTCATTCATTCATTCATTCTCTTCTGCTTAATCCACATGGGGTCGTGGGTCACACATGCACACATATACATCCACACATATACATCCACACATATATACACACACACACACACACACACACACACACACACACACACACACACACACACACACACACACACACAAACCTTAGTGTGAGGTAGCAGTGCTACCAACCGAACCACCATGTGGCCCATTTTTCGATTTCATTTTATTTATTTATTTTTAATCTACAATGGGTACCAACACTTGTCACTGTTCCTCGTGCTATTCATTTGAACAACAGTAAATTAATTCAAGCTTGTGCACAGCTACAATTCAGCTTACCTTTTAAAATGTAATTTATTCCCAAATTTATGGATTTATCACGGACCCCTTAATTCGACACCACAAGCAGAGATGTCAAATGGAAATATTTGTACTCCGTATAACACAAGCGCCCGTGCTGGCTTCACCTACATATACCTAGAAGTGACGAGTGCCGGTCATTTGACTTCTGTGACTTCCTCCTAGTGGGATCGTTCACCTACTTAACGGTTTCAAATGTTTTAAAGGTGATACTGGATTGCTTACTCTGGAAACTAGTATTGAAAATAGTGAAACCCATTCTTTCTTGTTTGTGTGCAGCCAACGAGGCATTTTTATTAGATTCATTAGTTTGAGATTATCGTGTTTGTTTATATTGTAGTTCTACACTGTGTGCGACTGTAAATGCGGGCTTGTAACTGTTGTGTGTTTCTTTGATGGCGTGATGTGTGTAACAGATTAGGTTTTAGAAGGTGTGTAGAAGGGGGCTGGCCCAGTCGTGTTTTCAGCGCTATCGCTGACGCATTTATGCATTTCTTGTGAAAAAAATCCTTTAGATTTACATTACAGTAGCTTAAAACACAATGTGACATTGGTTACATCCAGTAAAGTCCATTTTGATCAACAACCCGTTTCACAGAATGTAATATGGCCATTAGATGGTCCGGGCCATTTTGTAGAAGCTGAAATGAGGTTTTAAAAGGTTTACTTTAAAGTTCACACTACTACACGCTGCTAAACAGCGTTAAAAGGAGCTCTGGGGCTTCCTTAATTACATTTATTTATAATCCAAGGCATTTATGATGAGTGGACTAAAAACGCTAACAGCTCTATTAATCTGACCTTCACGAACTAAGGATTAGAAGAGGAAGTGCTATCAGTAATGCAATTAAAAGTTAAAAATTAAAAGTTATTCATTTGAGCCGTTTAATGCTGTAGCTTATTACTGTAAGTTCAACAGAATTATTCTGGAAGTCAGTTTCATCTCCCTTCGAATCGTTTCCGCCAGCCTTTGATCATGAGGGTGCAAACAGGGTTTAATGCTGTAAAATAAAAGTTTGATGAAGCTCGTTTCTTTAATTGGATGTAATCAGAGCTATATTAGTAATCGTTTTAGTTACGCCCATATCGCTATCTGTACTACGAGCCACTGGAACTCAATTCCAGGTCATGGAACAGCACAGAAGGCTACGCGTGTCGGCTTTGCTTGTTAACAGACCGAATCTTAAATTAAAAGTGCTGATGAGTTGCATTAAGAGGAGGAGAACTTCTGACCGGCACGGCATGGTACCGATTGGTTACCGCTGTCCATTATGATCAGCTCCGGCACAATCTGTCTCCTGAATGCTCCATTAACTCGGTTACAATTACTTCAGTAGCCTGGAGTGTCATATAGTTGTTTAATTGGAAGGAAGATAATACAGTATCCTGCAGTACATTGCTCTTTTTTTCTCCATTTATTCTCTTTTAAACAATTAAAAACCCTTAAATACTGTATAATAAATCGGAAATCACCCCACTACTAACAAAAAAAAGAGGCAACCAAAGGCAATTGTGTATGTTTAGCAATGCTTTACTAGAGGAAGGGGCTGCAGAAAAGTACTGAATCTGAATTTCCAAAAAAACGCTTCGGAGTAGAATTTTGGATGCTACATTGAAAACTACACATGCATTAAAAATACATCTTGGAGAACTATGCGACTTTTACGATAATTTAATAGTTTGTGTAAAACGTCTAAATTGCTCATTAGACCATGGAGCAAATAGAATCTGCCTTAAACAGAATATGTTCATATGTAATAAAAATGTTTTTGTTTTGCATCTAACGCAGAGCTAAATATGAGCTACCCACAGGAGGGCCGTGTCCAATAACCCTGGAAGCCCAGTGGGAACGATTCATTATTCTGATTCTGTCCATTTGTGTGTTTAAACTGCTTTATTTGTCCAGAGTCACGTGACTGTAGTAACTGGCCGTAATGCTTTTGTGGTTAGGACTCGGTGTGTAAAGAGCGGCAGAACGTTTAAGCCGCAGTGAATTCATTCTAATGCCGCACGCATGGGAGGACAGATTGAGCGTTTGTTTGGCAGCCCAGAATGTGTGTTATCTGAAGCCTCCAAAAGACTACACGTTCGCAAATGATGTAGCGTTGCGGCTGTCACACTCGCCGGCAAGCGAGGAACATACGCTACAGCAACAGCAAACAGTTCTGAGGCCATTTTAGCCATCTGCCCGGCAAGTAAAGTGGCAGGTTCCTGTTGCTGTTTCTGCACTTGGAAGCGAATGCGTTCGTTGCAAACACACGGAGCGGCCTCATTTCTAGACTGCTGACTAAGCGCTGCCATATGGGCATGAATCAAAGTGTTTTCCTTTCTAATCTCGCAGGGTAACGATGCTCAGGGAAACCAGTTTATTACTGCGAGAGATATTTAGCACTCAATAATCGCCTACTATACTAGGCCGCCCCGTGCCCACCCCCACCCCCTTTACCAGCCAATAGAAGTACAAACTGTAGATGTTTATCCATTTGGCCATTTGATCCCCAACTGCAGAATTCCCTAGATTTAATTACAGAGAGGTTTGTTAAGGCCGGCGCATTTAAGCGTCCACACTCCCCGGTGCGTCCCTATAACCTGCGACCGGCCGCATAAAGTTTATTTATCCTTTTAAGGTCTGCGCTGTTTGCTTCAGAGACATCAGAGCTGTTTTTACTGGCTTAGCTCCATATCAGTCCTCTGCAGGACTGGGCTAGCCAAACAAGATGGCTCGGAACGGCACCAATAAATCAAGCTGAAAATTCTGCTCGGATTACTGCCTATATATCCGAGCCTTGTGCCCGTCCAGGCGACCGGGCTGCCAGTGCCATACTGGATATAATCTCTGCAGGAGCACTGCTCCAGAGAGACTGACAAATCGAGACAAAAGATGCTCTCCGTTAGACAAAGCGATGGGTGATTTAGGCAGAAACTGTCAAACATTGTAAGCGGCTCTAATGTTCAGTCCGTATGTACGAAATTATTTTGCTATACAGCAACACTGTTTGATCATTAAATGCCAAAATAAATAAATAACGCAATAAGTATTTGAAAGCATCTACATATTAAGCCTGTCATTATTTTCTACCGTGTTTTTGGGATTTGTATAGCAGGTGGGACCCTTTTCGTTTAGAAATGAACTGGGTTTTATTTTTAAAAGCTTTCCAAACGGGTAGAGCTAAAATTAGGAGAACTAGAACAGTATAGTGCTTCATACAGTGGAGCATTGTCTTGAAAGAGCTTTATAATTTTGGAATTTTTTAAATTTCTTTATAAAACGGACCCCAAATCGAGCAAGCCTAGGATGACAGGGGAAAGGAAAAAGAAGACGAAACCTTATAATCCCTCCATAAGAGATCCAATTTATATGTTCATAGTAAGTGCTTAAATAAACAGAAGCTAAATTAATATTAAGAAATATTATATTTGCTGGCTTGTTTGACGTCGCACTAGCTGTAGAAAATTAGTTTTTGGCAAAAGGCAGTCGCAGGAGTCTTTGTTAGTAAAAACTGAAACATACAGCCCCCTCCAACAATGATCGGTACTCCTAAATATAAGGGGAAAAATCATATACATACATAAATAAATCAATCAATAAAATCAAATCTAAAACAAGAATTTAGCATTTTGCCTTTTAATCTCACACTGAATTAATAAAAATCGAATAATAAAAAAATGTAATAAAAATTTTAATTAACAAAAAAAAAAAAAAAATTAAAGCTCCAATCTTTAACTGAAGTGAATTTAGTCTGGGAGCTTCCTGGTTCATTTGGGGTATGTATACATATGAGATCTCTTAATCACTCATGGGAAGGCACAATTTAAACACAATTTAAATAGGAGTACTGGCTGTTGAACTTTAAAATTCAGAGAACGGCTAAAAAAATTTAAAGTACTTAAAGCCTTAAAATTCCCATATGTACAGTCCAAATGGCACTGTGACAAACTTTGGACAAGGACTTGTTTATTTGGCCTCAAATTCCCTGCTCTGAATATCAGACCTTAAAGAGTCGTTTTCTTGGCAGAGGGAGGTACTTAAAGTAATAAAAGTTAAGCCAATAGCCGTGATACGTTTGTACTTAAAAAAATATGTTTCCTGATGATGGATTTTCTCACAAACAAAATTCAAAATTTTCAATGTTGTGTTGAATATTTCTAAATGTATTTCAGTTTAAAATACGAATTACCCATATTTTTTATTTTTTATTTTTTTTTACACCTCCGTACCGAGGGTTCAAATAATTGTGGAGGAGACAGTATGAATAAGCCATGAACAACCCATACGTACAAGTAGATATAGTTAATGAACAGTTTACATCAAAATCCACTTAATCCACTTCAACTTATACATGCACAGTGCTGTGCAAAAGTCTTAGGACACCATTAGACATACTGCTTTAGCAATATAATCATCATACGTCATTTCTTTAATAATTTAGCAAAAAAAAAAATGCAGGAGATTTGTATTCAGTATTGAAACATAAATAAATCCATTTGAAAAAAAAAGAGAAAGGCTGCAGTGTTGAGTATGTAGTGACGCCTCCCCTTACACTTAAGGAAAAGCAGGTTCCATCAGGATGAGGTTATCCCTTCTACAGTCCAAAGCAGCTTTATCAGGACTGGCCATTATGGAACGGCAGCAGCCAAGAGAGCACTCTTTTCAGGAAGGTCACACTAATCAATTTGTTTTAAGAATTTGTGTACATACTTTCTGTATTTTCTTGCAGTTTGCATCATGATAATATGGCTGAGGAATAATTATATATGGTCCTGATATCACTGCTGCAAATCTAATGGTGGCCCAAGTCCTGCATACAAGGCAACATCAGTCTTCTGGCTAGTGTGATTTATCCATTCTAGATTTACATCGAATCCCATTTTCTCATGTCCATAGTCAGATTTGTTACCAATTCGTAATCCAAGTAAACAGCCTATGATAACGATCTGCAGGATTGAACAATAATTACATAACCTTTTTTTTTTATTTTTAAATCAAGGTCAAAGAAGGCCAATTGCATTTTGTGCATCATTCTATCAATATATTAGGTGCTTACATCCTCGGTACACACGCTCATCAGCAGCACACAGCACGAACAAACAAACAAACAAACAAAACGCACAATCACAAAGGACACAAAGCTTCCACATCAGCTATAATTGCTCAAATGAGCTGTAATCTGTATTCAGCCATTTTGTGAGAGGCAGCGCTGGAGAGGTTGTGTCTGCAGTGGGAAGAACTACTAACATGGCACAGCACACTCGCCATTTATCACCCGCCCAACTGAAACGCTTCAGTCTTTAAAGAAAAAGCCTCAGGCCTAATAGAGACAGCGATCGGGCACGTCCATTTCTATTAACAAAGGCCTAAAACGTGGAGCGTTCGTTCCACAGTTTCACCGCAAGCGATTTCACATTCGGATAAAACACTGAGGCGTGTTAATAAGAAGGTAGATTTGGCTATAACAGCAATGCAGTAACAACACAAGAACATGGAGACGCTAAAGCTCTTTAGATACCTTGAAATGATGGAATCATGCACCAGGATTTTAAACAGTACACTTTCCACAATTTGCATCATACTGTGTTTCAAGAGGAAAGAAATCATTAGTATAAAGACAATGGATTTAACCAGTAGTCATGTACGAACACAAAAACATGATATTTGAAGGTTAAATGTAAAACGTTCTTTAAAATGTTTTTTCATAGTAAATGAAATTTGTGCTCATTAACAAATGACAATGCACACAAAGTAGCGAATGGTAAAACGGTGCGTCTTGCTGAGAAAGGGTTGTTTTTTTTAAAATAAAAGAACAATTTAAGAAAGCAATTTCACGTTCACAATCATATATAATGGAATAATGAATCCACCAGGAACTGCAATGATAATAAAAAATTTTTTTTTTAAAACATAAAAGGAAGCTTTTTCACTAAGTGAACAGGATAACTGGTCATCCAACGGCATTACCATATCCAAATGATCTGAACCGCTGTCTCTGGACACGTTATCATATCACAGGAGGAAATTCACACAGGAGGAGAGCATAATGCTGTGAAATGGCCACCTACCACCTCGAAATCCCCACAGAGCCTAAAATGGCTACTACGGGTGGGGGGTGCACCAGCTGATAAGAGAACAGACTTTAACATCATGCCTAACACCTCCGCCTCACCTATTACGGACGCGTCTGTTCCCGCACAGGGATGGTATGTGCACTCCAGGAACGCATCAAGGCTTTCCATATAAATAAATGATCAGCTGGCCAATATTTTAAACAAAGAGAGGGGAGACTGGCTTTGAGATTGGATCAACACTGAATCAAACCCTCAGCGCAAAAGCAAGCATCGGATACCTGCCATCTTGTGACTGTGCTCCGGAGGATGGCGGTTCTGCAAATCGAGCAGAGGCGCTGTTAACACGGAGCGAATACAATTATCACTGAACAGCTAGCAATCAAGGACGGTGGATTAAAATCGTTGTAAACAACCACACTGGACCCAGTCCTGCACAGTTACGGTTTTTTTTTTCCCCCCCAAGCGTCCGTTGGAAAATGTGGGGGCTCGACAAAAATAATTGTTTCCGCCTAGACCTGCTCACCATCCACTTGCTGTCTTTGTGATCAGTTACTAGAAGAAGGCAAAACACGAAGCATGATTCACAGGAATTTACTTTGTAAAATCTTACCTTCGCTGCAGAATCGACCGATATATTCCGTCTTGGAACAATCACACAGCGGTTCCCCGTCCACGAGGGAGCAAATGCCTCCGTTCTCGCATGGGTTCTCAGTGCAGACGCCCTCCATGTCCATTCGGACCTTTAGGCTGCCGAGCAGAGTAGGTTCCTTGTTTCCGTACTTCAGGTCTCTGATAACTCCCTTAAAAGGCGGCAGGTCCTTAGAGGTGGGTAAGGTCAGGGCTGAGGTGCGAATGTCCTGGGGTACGCCTCCCAGGTAGAGTTCACTAACGATCTTCATGTACTGCCTCTGAGGCCGCACCTCATCGGCCTTGCTCTGGCCGTCCACGCCCAGCACGGTCCTCAGGTTGGACCTGCTCACGCTGACCGAGTGCCAACTGCTGTCGTTGACCCGCTTGTCCGAAACCAGCGTGGTCTCGGCGCAGTCGATGCTGAAGCGGAGCTGCAGTTTGCCCTCGGCCACCATCAGCTGCAGGAAGTCGCAGTATCCGCCGTCGTCAAAGTACAAGATCAAGGCGGTGGACGCGTCCGTTTTGATGCGGAAGCTGAGGTCACTTCTGGTGCTGGCGTCCCAGCGGAGGAAGCGGGCCCATTGGCCACGCGTCCCAGTGAACTCCAGGCCCAAGCAGGAGCCGAGCACAGTACTGAGCAGCAGCTGCAGCTGGACTGGGTATCTGAGCAGAGTCATTGCGAAAGTGCTTGAGCTAAGAGGGGGTTATAATCCCGTGCAATAAGAAAACATTTAAAAAAATAGAGCTTTGGTTCAGAGGTCCGGTTATCCAAGATAAATCCTGCAATATGCACAAAACTTGCAGTTTAACGCCACCGCTGGTAAAATCCTTAACGCTGATTGAGGGCAGTGGCTCAGGAGAACAGTCTTAAGTTACAATAACAGTCATAAGGCCAGAGTAGTTGCACAACAGTCCAGTTTCTGTCAGGTGACAGTTTTATTTATTCGTTTATTTGCTTTTGAAGTTCTTTCGGATGATGAGGACGTGGATCTGCTACTATCCTCACAAATTCACCTCACACTGAACACGTTTTGTCCAACATCCACTCACATCCCACCATGCTTCTGACTTTTGAGGAAAACACCTTCATATTGCCTTGTAGTCCAGAAACGTAGCCCGTTTGGGTTTTTTTTTTTTTTATCCTCAGGGATTTAGCTGTAAACAAAAAAAAGCATTACATCAAAAAGTATGTACAATGACTCATTTGTTGTCTTGCGGTGTTATACCGTTAGGTTATTAATAAAGAATACGAATGATTAATAATGTGTTTGGAGTGTGCAGTGGCCTGGTGGGTAGCACTCCCGCCTCATACCAAGAAGGTCCCAGGCTCAGCCCAGGTGGAGCAACCTGCGTCCTGTCTGTGTGGAGCCTTCATGTCTTTCCTGTGTCCACATGGGTACGCTCCGGTTTCCCCCCCATGCTTCAAAGCCACGCATATTAGGCTAATTAAGCTTTTAAAGTGTCCTTAGTGTGTGAGCGCGAGTGCCCTGTGATGGGTTGGCGCCTTGTCAAGCGTTGTTCCTGCCTTGTTCCCTGAGGTACCGGCTAGGCACCTGCTTTCCCACAACCCTCGACCATGAGTAAGCAGATCAGAAAACGAATGAAAGACTCAAAATTTGAAATTTCAACCTCTACGTACAATGTACAAAAAAAAAAATAATTAAAAAATAATAAAAAAAAATCGAAATCACAATTTTCTTGACTTTTTTATTTCTGGTCAGGTTACGGAGCCACTGGCGAGCACGGGTCACAGACGTACGCATTTCCTGAATGAAACTTCAGCCAACGGTCACCTGTTGCATTGTTGGTGGGTGGGGGCCTTTTGGGGTGGGGGAAGGGGTGCTTACAACTGTGGTCATCGTCTCACTTGTTCATATAAATGAATACAGAAATTGAATAAGATCCAATTTTAAAGGACACACACCAAACTAACCAAAGTAAGCAGCAGTTTATTTTGATAACAGCTCAGATTAAATATTCTTTTATTCAGCATTTTCACCAAACAGCCTGCCCTACGTTATCGGTCATCTGGTGGATAAATTACAGCAATTATTCCTATGCCAGCTCCAGCAGTATAGCACAGATAAAGCACCCGATTTATCTGCTGATGGGAAACAAAAGACCACATTAAAAAAAAGGGGAGGGGGCAACTATTTATTTTTACCTAAAAATCTCCTACAGGTTATAAATGAGCAGCTACATTTAGCTGCATGTATAGCCCACTTTCAGGTACATCTGGTACTAGTTCTGGTACTAATTTATTATCTTCCCCTCATACAAAAGCTCCCCCCCCCCCTCACCTCCTGCTGAGTGAGCATAATAGGTCACCAAAACTCACCTGCTGGGGACATGAGACCTTCAGAGGCCCTGTTGATGGGACTACGTGATGCCAAGACGATTTTCTCTTATTTATAATGCAGTCTCTGAACTCAGGATGAATTGTTTCTTGCAAATCATTAGCCATATGAAAAGAGCCCAAAACAATTTCAAATCAACAGCCCCTTATCTGTCAGTAGGTGAGCTCATGGCTTACTGGACCTGGCATGACATGTGGGATGGAGAGGTTAGTGCTTGGGAAGAGTGTCCTCGTCCAAAGGGATATGACCCTCTACCTGTCGTGTTTAATTTAGTACAAAGGATGCTAAGCACAAACAAAGTAGCAGGCTGGGTCTGAAAACATGTGAATGAAAGTGTTCACACCCTGAGGCTGACATACGTGTTCAGGTTTTAGTCATGAAGCGTACATATTCCGACTTTCCACTGTTCTATACTTAAAAGTTCATTTATTATACATACTATTGAAATAGTTCCAAATAAGCCATGAAGTTAATAATCAATTATTAATAATACTAATAATAATATACTGCTCACAAAAATTATGAGTAATGAAATACCCCGTATTTTTTGTCCCCACACACACACACACACACACACACACACACACACACACATATACGCACGCACACCTCACAGGAAGTTAAGGGAGATTTCTAAATGAATATAAAGAGAATCCCCACAGGAACTGCTGGATAATCTGATCCTGTTCATGCCCCATCACTGTCAGTATTTTGCCACTCTTGGGTGACCATACACCCTACTGAACAGTCAATGTGGGGGCACTCCGGTCCAGTCTGACATTCTTCTGTTCACCCCCATGAATACATCATTTACTACTCAATCATTATAATGGAGTTTGGCATCTCATTTGTGTAATCAAACAACTTTTTGACTTTCCATTTACTTCTGATCTTGATTAATGAAATAAAATCGAATGCTTCTCTTTTTAATCAAATCATAGTCATTCTGAAATCTCCCCTCATTTTAGGGCATTGTGATTAAAGGCTATTTCATCTGGAAATATATATTGTAATAATATACATATAATAATATGTTACCAGCAATGTGTGACATTAGGAATTACATAGACTGGCTAACGTTCAACGGATATCATACATGATGTTTTCAGGTGAAAAATGACAGTTATTTTAATATGCGATAAACTTTCCCAGATGTTCCATATGTATGTATTATACCTAAGCCTTATACAGAACGACAAGGAAGAAATATTAAGCATATATTATTATAATCTCGCGTCCTATTTTCACGATTCAGTACATTGCCTAAGCAGAATACACAATACATAACTTTACACATTGTCTGGAACTTATATAATCATAGCCTAGCCTACCTTAAACATGCTTACACACTTACATTCAGGGCAAAATCAACACAGAGCGTTGTAAATCTCATGTCATTTATCGAATAATCTAATAAATGCTGGAGACCCAGAATCGTACTGCATATTGCTTGACCAGGGAAAAATCGAAATAAAAAATTCTGAATGAAAATGCAGTTTCTGTTGAATGTGTTTGTATAACCGAATTACGGATTCTAAAGTATATATATATATATAAACAAACAGCATAATTCAGTAACTGCCTGTATATTTAAATTTTATATTCTCTAATTCATAATATGCATTAATTTATCTGCATAACATGTATTACTCTCTATCTGTATATCCATTATTTTATTTACTATACTTTAATATGTATTAATTTATCACTTTATTATATTCTATACTTTTAGATTCTCTGTTTCACATTTATACACTGTTATATTCTATACTTTAAGAAAATGGGGAATATAAAGCTATAGAATGTTATGCAATAGAATATCTATTTTTTATATATATATATATATATATATATAAATAAAATAGATATTCTATTGCATTACATTCTATAGCTTTATATTATATTCTATAGCTTTATATTACATTCTATAGCTTTATATTCCCCATTTTCTTAAAATCTCCAAAGAATAAAAGACAATATAAAACCATATTAAATATATATCTTCATACTGTATTCTCTCTCTCGAGTTTTTTTCTAGTTTATTATTCTCGCTTTCATTTTTATTCTATTTTCTTAAATTATGTTATCCATGGTTTTAAATTATTATTAATTATTTTAAATGTCCTTTTAATGGACCCTTTTTAAGTCTTGGTACTCCCAAGGTTTCTTTCTTTTCACAACACAGGATTTTTTCCCCTTGCCACTGTTGCCCCAGGCTCATTTGAAACGGTGATCTATAATATGATACATAATAATAATATGATCAGTTGCTTCTTACAGTGGTGATATAGTGGAAGAAGCTACGCGATCCAAACACACATCGTGTAAAAATCGTAAGCGTTAATTCAACAGCAGGAACTTTAACTTTAACAGCCTTTAATAAAATCTACCAATACATACAGGTCCATGTTCTTAAAAATATTTGATTAAATATTGTATTACACAGCACATTTGTAATGTTGTGTTAAAAAAAACATTATGATGATTAACAATTAAAAGTATATACATTAATCATTGCATTCCATTACAATAAACCTGTTATGATAAACTGGGTTTGGAATCCTGGTGAAGCAAAGTCCCTTTTAAAAGCTTGATGCTAATCAGAACAGTGTTTTATTCAATCATTTCTTTGCATATCTTTCTTAGTTTAACCCCCACAAAAAAAAAAACATTTAATATTACATTTAGCCACAAGGTCATCCCATTACACAGAAACTCTACTGGGGGGCAAAATTAAGGGTCAAGGCATCAATTAATCTTTTTTTTTGTAACACCCAGAACTGTGATTTCCAGGCCCATATGTATTGTGCCACATCAAACATTACTTGCTGGTCAACGATATCCTATTTGAAATGGATGTGTATTTATAATGGCGAGCCAAAACTCGGCTCTGGTTTCTCTTAACACGAGAAGCCAGTGTGCTGAGATGAACAGGTTCAGATTACACGACAGCACACAAGCTGAAACCTAATAGGCGTCTAATATTTCCTGTGCACCTGCCAGATACCCAGGTAAAAGGTCCGGCAGGACAATGGTGTTTGCCGGCCACACAATTGCACTGAACTGGCAACACGGGCACGTGCAAACACGCATCTGCCTGGAGCGCACACGCGGGCAGGGAGACGGAAACGGCTGCTATGAGCAGATACTCCACATTGGCTCGTACCCACAGCTCTGTGTCTTTCAACGCGAGGGTTCGCTCCGTTCCTATTGTCGAGAGGGGGCCTGAGAGGGAGGCGGGAGGTGAAAAGGCTAAACTGCACACATCATTGTCCTCATTGATATGTGAACGTCGCGCCCCACTGACTACACCACACGCCGCCACATAAAAAAAAAAGGGTCGTGCATTTAGATCCACTTCTAAAGCCAATTGGGAGGAGATGGAAAGGGGGGAGGAGGTGATGAGCAACATTAATGACAGCAGGCCTGCCCACTCATCACGAGCCCAAATCTGACTTGTACAGCAGGTGCCTCGATCATCGAACGCGGCCAACACACCGCAGGTGCAGCCACAAAACGTTCCCCGTACAACACGCTCGCCATCTAGCACAAGCACGCATGAGTGGGCGAGATCTGCCCGGGCCATCACGATGCCATCATCGTTCTGCGTTCATCCCCAACGCCTTCCTGATGGTACGAGGTGGGCGTAGGGCTCCGACCATAAGCCTGGCGAGCACTTCAGCATTTCCCGGAAAACTGAGATTAAGGAACAGCCGGCATCGCCATCGAGCCCACTGCGGTAGCACAGAAACGCGGGAGTCCTCTGCACCAATCACCTCCTGCATTACATCACCCTCGAAATGCACCACCACTGCCGCCACCCCCATCCAAAGGCACACGCGCGAACCCACCGGGTCCAAATCATTAAGACCGGATTAGCATGGTCATCTCTACACTTCTGCTAAAAGGTGTGAATTGTGTCAGGTTCATTTGGCCCAAATGATCACGTCACACTGCGACACAATGTCTTTGGGAACGGCTCGTTGTATTACACGATGGCAGTCACAACATTACGCAACCGTTTTTTGGGGTTTTTTTTTTTTTTCAACTGCGACACATCGGTGTCAAAAATGGGTGCAACCCAGGATCAAACGAATTCAGTCCAAATGTCTGTCCATAATATTGGCAACTACGTTTTTAAAATGTATGAAAAAGAAAAGGACTTTTGTTTCTATCTGATTTGGATGTGAATTCTGACTGCAAGGCAAGGCATGTTCTCCATAAAGCATTTATAATATTTACACATTTAATATGCAGTATTTACAATAAATATTAAGACCCATTCATATAATATTAAACGGGGCCGCATTTGAGGTTGAAAAGGACAAACTAAGAACTCTGAAATCGTTTTAAATGATAAAATACTTCACCTATAAAGACCTTTAAAATACTAACGCGTGCATTTAAAAATTATTACACGGCCATGTGAAGATATTTCAATTAACCCTGGATTTAAATCTACTTATTACAATTCGTAGTACATATAAACACAATTATAAATGGATGCCGATTTAAAGATAGTGTACAAAGATTAAATGCTTCCTTATAAAATAAAGATACAGACAGAAGCAGGGCCTCGCGCCGGATACAATCTGCTATTAAATTGCGGCACAATTACACACAATGCCGGGGAAACTGGGGGGAAAAGTGTGTGTGTGTTGGACAGGCTAGTGGACGGATTTTTAGAGGTCATTACCCAGTGTAAGGCGGAATAAACCTCTGTATTAATTTAAATCCCACGTTCGGGTCACACCAGCCATGAAAAAACAATCAAACACACATTATTTCCCAGATCTTTCTTTTCCGCGTTTCCAACATGCGCCATTTTCCCCCGGTGCTTTTGTCTATGCCAGCAGATTTGTATTCATTATTGTTTTTTTTAAGTCCTGATTTTGATCGAAATCATCGACTACAAGCACATTCAAATCCTGCACGGGCTGTGCTGGTGAGATTACAGTTTAATGGCCCTCGGATCTCTGCAGGGTTTGTATTTGGGGGGGTTCAAAATACCCCTTTTAATTCGACGCGATCATTTCCATAGATCAGCTGTTTTTTTCTAAATAAATATAGCATTTGGACATTTTATTTGCATTATATAAAATTTCTAAAAATGATATGAATGCAAAAAAGGTATGACCAGGCATTAGGGTAATTTCTTAGTAAACGATGAATGCTGAATAACTGTATTCTCTCTCATTTTGCGCATTTGTTTTCACTATTACAAAAATGATTATAAAAACGATTTCATCATCAGAGCATATAATAATTGTATTGGAAATGTTCCATTAGCCATTTCTGTTCCGTTTTAATACCATTCCAGACTACAAAACGAAAATACACCTACAGACAGTCTGGTTAATTTAACACCAACACTAGCATTGACGCAAATTCAATTTGCCTTCTACGAATTCAATGCAAGGTTAAATAAACCTAATGCACCAAGCTTGAAAAATATGCAAACGAAATTTAATTGTATGGACGTTTACAGTGTGAATACAGTCAATAAACCGTGTTATTTAAAGCAGAAAGGTTTTAGAAGCATCGTGTTTTAGAGCTGAACCCTGTCCAAATTGAAACCCTATCAGCTTTATTCATTATTCAGGGTTACTTTAGAGATTTAATAATAAAAAAACCTGAGGCCTCAGGAGTCTTATCGTGTCTGATGTGTGGTTTTCAAACTGGGGGTTTCTGTTACTGTAATAACTCAGTTTGATCCTAATAAATTATTAATAATACAACCTAAATAATCAGGGTCATTGATTCGTTTCCTCTATTAGAATAAATACGGTTACATCTGGTCAGGGGGTAATTAATCAAACTACAACCGTGCCGTGTTCATGGTTTTTTTAAAAGACGGATACGATGTTTATACTCTTCGTTTCATGTCGAGTCCCGTTCTGCTCTGCGTAAAGCGACCTTGACCCAGGCGCAGTAGAATTTAAAGGCGTCCGTTTATTAATGAGTGATAACGAGTGGGGTTTCACACCTGTACGACACATTACATGTCGTAATTATCGTAATATAATGTCAGACAAAAACTCTAAGTATTGAAATAAGACCAAGTAAACCTGGACTGATTCCACACCAGTATTACTATCAGCTTTAAGATTCAGGTTTGTCTCCCTCACATTCAGGCAGACCCGAGTTTTAAAGCTACACTGAAAAAGAACCGTCTGTTTTACCGCTGTGTGCAACAAAATAATGGCAAAAGCTCTCACGGCGTGAGCACGCCAAAACACCTGCGCGCGCTCGAACCGAAAAGAGCGCAAATTCGCACCCCGTTTCTCGCTTTCTGTTAACGTTCCCAAATTGGTCCCATGAGCTTTTGCTCATGATCGCGGTCTGAAAGGTGAGGGGGAAACGCTCGGTCCACTTTCGCAAGTTTCCAGGGCAGCCCTCAGGTGAAAGTTAAAGCTCCCGCGGCACAACGCGCTTGGACCCAATCGCATCAGAGCGAGGAGAAGAGCAAGACTAACCTCAGTTTCCGTTTCCAAAGTCCTAACCGCATGATAATCCGCGTAAGAGTCCTGGATGTTTTGGTTCAGGGCATCAGAAAGAGATCCGCGGCGTTCTGAGGGGGGTTTGGACCCGTGTGCAGCTCTGGTGCCACTGAGTGATGGGCGATCCCGAGATTTCCACACACGCGCGCACGCACGCGCGTTGGCACGCAAGCACGCACCGGCACGCACAACGCGCGACGTGCACACACACACTCACACCCTACGGCGTGCAGATCCGCCCCCCGAACGCTTCCAAACTTCCCATTTAAAGGTATATTAGCACGAAATGATCATTTTTGTGCTCCACACTCGACTCATAGGTGATCTTTTTACTATAATATTTATATTAACAGCATTTAATAGACGCTCTTAACCAAAATGACTCTGAACTGAGTTAAGATCGACCCTGAGAGGAGCTATCTTGCTTAGGGACCATGCAGGGCAGCGTTGGTCAACAACCTTTGGTCAAGACTTGTACCTCACGGTCTCACCTATCATTAGGCTGGCTCACCCTGTCCATGTGCATCTTTAAAATGGACACTGCTTGGTCAAACAAAGTATCAACAGCACTACAGAACATGCAACGCAAATTCACTACAGGCACTACATTTCCCATGATGCCTCATCTTTCCCAAACCTTTTAGTCCCCAAGACTAAGTCAGAGCAAGTGTTCAGTTTTTCACACTGATTAATGGACACATGTTTTGGTCACTTATAACCTACCAAAAATACATACGAGGTCAATAAAGCGAAGCTGCTTATTAAAGTATTAAAGATATCAGTTACATTAGAATAAACTAAATTATGACCTATTACTAAATGGAAAGCGGGGGTACAGCTGTGCCCCTCTAAGTTCTGGGTGTGTCCCAGAACAGCAAGTAGTCTGGAAACACCCCATTCTCTGTTAGTCTTTCTCATTAACAAGGTGTTGCTCACTGGGTGTTTTTCTAAATGTATAGAAATATTCATTTGTAGAAATCTAGAAATCAGGCTATCTCGCACAGACAGTCGTACCAAGGTCAGTATCACTGATATCACGTTTTTTTTTCCTGTTCTGGTCGTTGAACATTACATGAAAATGCTGGCCCGTAGCTGCATGACATTATGCATTCCACTGCTGCCACACGATTGGCTGAATGAGTTGGTGTACAGGTGTTCCTAATAATAAGGTTTTGCTTAATCACCGGACTGATAAACAGGGCTGGGATTTGAATTCACAAATGTCCATTAGCAGGCGCCTGGGAAACCAGGTATGTAGTCTGTTCTGGGGTTGCCAGGTATGTAGTGCTTGATTCTTTTTCTGTTTATCAGTTTATTTCACATCAGTGCTGCCCTGGTGTGTAGTGCACACTGTATGTCCAGTTACAGTACTGTGCAAAAGTCTTAGGCCACCGTTAGATTAGATATACTATTGTTTTAACAATAGTTCATAGTATAAAAAAACAGAAAAAAAGATTTTAAATAGACTACAGTAGAAAATATTTGGTGTTCCCTCCACTTCCACTTGAGCAATAGCAGATCATCAGAATGTTGACCCTTCTATAGGAAATAGTCAAGAAAGCATTTTCTTATAGAGCAGGCTGAAGCTGTGCTAAAAGCTCACAAATATTGTACTGAAGATCAGTGGAAAAGGATTATGAAGTGACAAATCCAAGTTTGACATTTTTGGGTCCAATCGCCAGCGTGTTCTATATGATCATTATACCATTGCAAAACATTACAGATCTAATGGTGGCCTAAGACTTTTGCACAGTATTGTAGGTTACTTAAAGATATGAGCTAACCCCAAAACAAAGTCAAATGTATTATGTAGTAATGTCCCTAACAGATTTATACAATACATCCATCCATCCATTCATTCATTCATCCATTCATTTTCTTCCACTTAATCCAAGAGGTCGTGGGCCGCCTGGCGCCCACCTGGCAACTCTGGGCTCAAGGGCAGAAAACACCCTAGATGGGGCAGGAATCCATCTTAAGGCACACACACAATTTAGAGACACCTATTAACCTAACACGCATGTCTTTGGACTGTGGGAGAATGGCTTTATACAATACATTAGTACAATAAACGAATTGAATGTTAGAATAGGCGTTTAGTAATCCACCATCTAAACTTGCTATTGGATTTTATTTATTTGGACTTAAATGCTAAGTGAAATTGTTATATATGTTTTCTATTTCATGTGTTATCCTACTAGTCCTGGTCAGGGTTTTAAACGCTTATGCTGTGTGTATACATAAAGTCTTTTATGTCTCCCCCTTCCTGATTTCTTATTGTTTTGCATGTTTGTCACACTTAAATGTTTCAGATCACCAAACTAAATCAAATATTAGATAAAGAGTACACATGTAAACACAAAGTGCAGTTCATAAATAAAGGTCTTTATTATTAAGAGACTAAATAAATCCAAACCTACAGGGCCCTGTGTAGAAAAGTGATTGCCCCCTAAACCCAATGACTGGTTCGGCCACCCTTAGCAGCAACGACTGCAATCAAGCATTTGAAATAACTGGCAACAGCACTGTGGAGGAATTTTGGCCCACTCATCTTTGCAGAATAGTTGTAATTCAGCCACATTGAAGGGTTTCTGAGCATGAACCGCATTTTTAAGGTCATGCCACAACGTCTGAATCAGATTCGGGTCAGGACTTTGACTAGGCGCTCCAAAGTCTTAATTATGTTTTATTCAGAGGTGGACTTGCAGGTGTGTTTGGGCTGCAGAACCCAAGTGTACTTCAGTTTAAGGTCACAAACAGATGGCAAATCATGGTTCTATTTACACTAGTCCTGTTCCAGGTCCTAAAGCAGCAAAACTGTCAAATACCATCACACTACCACCACACCACCATATGTTACTGTTGGTATGATGATCTTTTTTTGAAACGCTGTGTTACTTCTATGCCAGATGGCATGAGGCATAGAGCTTTTGAAAAGTTTTGTCTTTTCAGTCCACAGAGTATTCTCCCAAAAGTCTTGAGGATCATCAAGATGTTTTCCGGCAACTCTGAGACTGAGCATGAACATCGCAGCATGCTGTCTAGCTTTTGAGGATCTTTTGGTCTACTTCACTTTCTCAGGCAGGTCCTATTTAATTGATTTTTTTAAAATTGAGAACAGGTGTGGTAGCAATCAGGCCTGGGTGTGGCTGGGGATTTGCACTCCCACTTTAAAAAAACCTTAGCCAAAAATGAGACCTGAGATACTTCTGAGGTTAATGGAGTCGAAGATGAGAATTTGGTTTCAGACTCTAGATCTGCGAGGATTCTTATCTTGTCTTTATTCAATCGATTTCAAGAATCAGTATATTCAATTCAACAGGAATCAGTAAAGCAAAACATCAGAAAAAGCTAGAAAAACTAAAAACCAGAGCTAAAAGACTACAGCTTTGTAACCCTTGTTAAAGGCATTCAGAACAATGAACACAAACAACTGTCCGTTTTACCGTTTATTCTTGAACGTTTTCCTTGTTAAACAGAATTAAGTAACACCTTAGAAAAGTACAAATGAATGCCTGATTTCTAAAGAAAAAGCAACCCAAACACTAACAAATATTTTAGAACGCTATATGAGATCTGTACTACAACTAAATAAAGAAACTCCAAACCGGGCAGCATGGTGGCTTGGCTTAGAAGGTCCCGGGTTCAATCCCAGGGTGGAACGGTCTGGGTCCTTTCTGTGTGGAGTCTGCATGTCCTGCCTGTGTCTGCGTGGGTTTACTCCGGGTACGCAGGTTTCCTCCCACAAGCCACAGACATGCGTGTTAGGTTAACTGGTGTCTCTAAAGTGGCCCTTAATGTGACTGTGTGCGTGACTGTGTGCGTGTCATAGTATGGATTGGCGGCCCATCTAGGGTTGTTCCTGCCCTTGCTCCCAGAGTTGCCGGGTGGACACCGTCTGGCCTGTGACCCCTTATGGTGAAAGTGAAAGATGAGGCACAAGAGGCCAAAACGGCAAGCTGTTAATTGTCACTTCCACTCTTTTCCTGTCCTGTCCCACCTACGCTCACCAACCCCCGGCCTATGTGGTTTGGGATCCACTGGTTACTTCTAGTCTCTGGGCACCTGCTTTAGTTACGTCACCATTGAACAACCATGCCAGACGCTTCACCAAAACACTGCGTAGCTTTTTAGGTAACTCAAGACCTGTTCAATTCACAAGGAGTTTCATTCAAAACATGAGCAAAAGATGCCATTTGATCAGGGCTGCACAAATATGTGCAAATACTACCAGAAAAAGAGCGAGAAGAACCAAAGATAACACCCAGGACCCATATGTGTGCAGGGACAATGCATGAAAGGAGTAGCGCTCTGAAAGAATAAAGCCATCCATTAGCTTTTTTCTGTAACTACATTAACACAATCAGTTTCTCTTCCACTGACTCGGCTCTCAGGGATTTGTGGAGATATTGATTCTTGCAGTTATTCATGAAGGTCTCGCTGGTCTTTTTCAATTAAACTTGGGAGTCACCTGGGTCGAGTTGATCAATTTTGCGCCCACAGCTACATGTTAAGTGTGGGAAGTGAGCATATTGGGTGAGTCGACCATGCTATATAGAGGAGAAAGGGATTCACCTCGGATTGAACACCACCTCTGTTCTTACACTCAGCCATGAGAGATCCAGGAAGCTGAGTCACGCAGGTGCAGGACTTTGTATCGCCATTTAATCTTTCTCCCAAAAGGGCCTATCGGTACCTCCAGTGTTTCCGTCTTTGCGGTTTGACATGGCAGCAGCTGGATTTCACTACTTCACGGTATTACATCAGTATTTGAGGTGTTTCTCATGGGAAAAACACCTTTCTCATTCTGTCATACTATAAAGACCGTTAACCACTATTCCTAACGTACACATACAATTTCTAAGGCCTATGTACTGTGCAAAAGTCTTAGGCCACCACTAGATATGTTGTTTTAGCAACGTTATAATGGCCATGCATAACACGCTGTCGGCAACTGAACCCAGAAACTTTGAATGGTCACTTTAGAATTCCCTTTTCCACTGATCTTCATTCCCGCATTTGCGAGATTTAGAATATCTTAAACTTTCAACGTTGTTTCCTCTGCAAAAGAGTGGTTTCTTGCCTGCTACCTTTCCAAAAAGACCAATCATCTTCAGACTGTAGAGGAATCAGCTTGGCATCTCGATCAGGATTGGAACTGCTGCTTTTGAACAAGTGTAAGAGGAGGTTGCACTAAATACTCGCAACGATCAGAGATCTTTTTTTTTTTTAAGTGTTTTAGTATATTTCTTTGGTTGTATATTAATAAGGAGACTGATAAATAATTATACTGCTCACTGCTAATAAACTGCATACTCTAATCTAGAAATCAGATTTAAAAAGCTGAATTTTATTCCAATAACCAGATCTCTCACTGCATGTATATCCATAATCCACTTTTAATCAGGTTTCTCAGTCTGCCCGTTCACCCAGGGTGGAGTTTGCTTTATTTTGGCTTAATATATAGACGGCCATATTACATAGGTAGATCTGGTGCATGTTTCTCTCTCTCTCTTGAGATATGACAACCCTGGAATTAAACGCAGCACCCGCGAAATGGCTTTTTGCTCCATTACAGAGTTTTATTAAGAATTTCAATATTTCATGATCAAAGTTGAGTAGAAATCGGATTATTACCTGAGTCATGTTTTTCATTATATGATTACAGGGCGCATGTACACTCGTTGATAAGATTAGAGAATAAATCTGATTTTTTTTCCAGTTATCCGATTATTAAGTGCTTGCAAACACACGTAGTGATTTCATCATCATTTTGCCTCACTGTTAACCTTTCTGATTGGCTCCTCATGGCCTGTTGTTGGAATATTGTTGGAATATTGGACAGGACCTCACCTGTCTATCTCATCATGTTCCTCATCTACTGCTCCTTGTGTGTTTGTTGCTAGTTCACCTGGTTAATGCCTAGCACTTGTTCTTCACTGTAAGTGCTTGGTTGACCAATATTCTAAACCATTATTACTTCACATAAAAAAATGGTTAGTTGGGCAATCTAGTCAGATCTAGTGTGCCTAACTAGCCCCCCATTTCCTAACCCTGAGCAAAGACCAGCCCAGCTCCCTCGCCATTTTAGACATATACAGAGCCACTAACATTCTGCAGTCTGCAGGGCAAACACACTCTCACTCTTCTACTGGGACACTATGGCAGGTAACATAAAACAGGAAAGGTACTCTTTGTTGTCAAAACTAGATTACTGTTAATATCTTCTGGCCGTGTGTACAATCAGAGCCTTAAGAGTGGCCGATTCAGAATTCAGCAGCATGTCTGCTTTTCAATTTAGCCAAGTTCCCATGTCATCCCACTGCTACATGGTTTCACTGGCTCCCTGTAGCTGTCTGCATCAGATTCAAAACCCTGATTCTTGCTTACAAAGCCAAAACGGACCAGCACTGTAATCCTACCACACTCTGTACCTTGTACTCTCCGATATACAAGCTTGGTTAAACTGGACTCAGCACTTAAGATCAAGAGAAGACCATCGAGACTCTTCTCTGTGCTGAATTTCCACTGAATGTCCGAATGGCTGTCTAGGGCCGTCTTTAGACGCAAATAAAGACTCACCTCTTCACTTGAAAGCATATTTAAAAAAAAGACACATTATATTTGTTTGTGGATTTACCTAGATCAAATTTCAACGGGATTAAGTTGGATCGTGTTCTTTGGCTGTTACTTATTCGCAGGAGCGTGAGTATACAAGAATACAAGTCTCCCTGGATAATTCTGTTAAATGGCTGTAAATGTGGAAGGAGAAAAGGAGGAAGGAGGAAGGACTCCAGACAGGAAACGCACAGGCCTGGAGCTCTGAGCTGACAGCGCTGACCTCATCACCACTGTTACAGCCTATTTCTATAATATGAGTTTTATAATTATTAGTAATAGTAATTAGTAGGGTTGTGCCATAACATGACAGGAAAGCTTGCTTTAAAGTGACTCTTTTTTTTCGCACCAAATATTATGGAATCAACCTGCAAGAGAGTTTGTTTTAGCAGCTCTTATTTCTACTGTCATTTTACAGTACAGGATCTTCTGGAGCTTTCCATGATTATTTGCAGATTACAAATTGACCAACAAGACAGATGAGACTAAAGTGTTTTAAAACATAATAAGAATATTAGCCCAGCTAAAATGAATAAGCAAAATAACAAGAAAGAGACAAATCTGGATTATGTCAAGGAACGTCTGTGAGCAACTGCAGAGCTACCAGACACAGAATCACAAAAGATGGAACAGCCTACATCCAGCTTGAGCTCACACTTTCACCAGGCTTTCTGACTCACTCGGTTCCGTTTATAGCATACATTTTCACCTACACACTGCAATTTTAGAGTCAAAAGAAACACCAGATCTATAAAAGACTTTTTCTTGATGCCTTGCTTCTTCCCTTTTTCATAATCACCAGGATTCACTCAAACATCTGAAGGTGACCAACATGTTTCAAACACAGGGTTATAGTAAACACCGAGGGCCATCTGTCAGGCAGCACTCATACCCTGATAGACTACTGCTATGCATGAGTAAGAAATCGTGCACATTACATTAGACCTGCAAAAATATCCGAGTCTGTTTAACAGATGGCATTGATGGTTTTTATAGGGTTTATCAAGGCAAGTGGTTTTATTTGCTGATTAGTCGTAACTAAAATGCATTCAGAGTGGGGATACTGCATGTGTAAAATAATAGAACTGAAATGCCAGTCTGATCTATATTTTGCATACTTGGTGCAGAAACTGTGTGGAAATTTGTAGATGTAAAGATTTTTTATAAAACTGCAAGCATTTTATGTGGAAGAGGACACACTGTTATTATTATTATTATTATTAGTTTTGTTATTGTGATCATTATGCACATTATTATTTTTTATTGCAACAGTTCTTCTTCGTTCTTATTATTATACTTATTTTTTTATATTACTGCATCATTGTGCTGAATTGGCACAGAGGTTAAGGTACTGGAATATTGACAAAGCTCTTGGATTTCACACAAGGCAATCCATACTGGTATCAAGCATGTTTGACTGCCAAAGTTTGGTTTGTTTACCTAGTGTGATTACCCCACTGGAGGCTCAGTACACAGAACACATGTAGTGTGATTACTAACCATGCCTGAGCATGGAACACAGCTTCAACTGCTTGCCAACAAGGGCTTTGCCACCAAGTATTAAGTCATGTTTGCTAGAGGGATCTACTTATTAATCTCTTAATACATTTATGTATTTTATACAATGTAATTTCCTGGATTTTCTTTTAGATATTCTATCTCACTGTTAAAATAAACCTACCCTTAAACTTATAGACTGTTCATATCTTTGTAAGTGGGCAAACTCACAAAATCAGCAAGGGATCAAATAATTATTTCCTCCACTA
>JAUZST010026287.1:0-30569 GCA_034779995.1 Parotocinclus haroldoi | reverse complement strand
TGCCAATCTATCTAGCCTTATATTCATAAATGACCCCTAAATTCACCCATTCATAAATCTATCCATCCATCGTTCCATCTACATTTATACATTCCATCCATTCAACTATGGATCCTTCTGGCAGTCCACCTAGTAATTACATGCAACTATTCATCCACCTATTCCCCCTTGAAAGTTTCCTTCCAATTCTTAATCTAACCTAGCAATTATATGTATCCATGTACATCAAGCTATTCTTAAATTCTTATAATTTACCATTTATCCACCCATTAATCAATTTATCATCTCAATTTATTATTAAATCTATCATCGCAGACCCCCCTCTCTCACCAGATGCATGGACCTCCATGATGTACTGGTGCAGATCTTGGCCTTGCTGGATGACCTCGTAGGTCATGTTGTTCATGGCCAGTTTCCTCTCAGCATGCCGCTGTAGCCTCTGTTCCACCAAACTGGGCTCCTCTGCACTGAAATCATTCATCTGTCGTACCAGGTCCTCGTTCCATGCGTCCAGCTCTGCAGTAACCTATACATTGTACATTACATTGTTTTATTTCCAATATCTCTAGTATCGCTTGTCTTTTGTGTAAGCATCAATTACGCAACTGTATAGCTTTGGCAAAAAGTTTTGAGAATGGCACACATTTTAATTTTCAAAAAGTTTGTTGCCTCTGTTTTTTAGAACCTTTTTGTCAGAAGTTTATATGGTGTAATAAATTACAATTATAAACATTGAATAATTTTAATAACTTTTTTTATTGACAAATAAATACATCCAGTTTGAGCAAAAACATATTTACAATGTTGACCCTTCTTCTTCAAGACTTCTGCAATTGGCCTTGGCATGCTGGATATCAGATTCTAGGCAAAATCTTGAATGATGGCAACCCCATCTTCCATATCAGTTTCTGATGTCAATCACAGTTTCCGGATGTTTGTTCGTCCCACCTCTTTTTGCGTATTAATTGCAATGGGATTGAGATTTGTGGAGTTTCCTGGACATGTTCACTGAGTTTTGTTCACCGAGCCACTTTTGCCTTGTGACAAGGTGCTCCATTATGCTGGAAAAATCATTATTCATCTCCAGATTGCTCCTGCCTGGATCATTGGGAGACGTCTCAATTAGATGATGTTTTAATACTATACCATATTCATGGCAGTGTTCTTAGGCAAAATTTGGAGCAAACCCACTCGCCTGGATGAGAAGCAACCCCACACATGCATGGTCTCATGACGCTTCACTGTTGGCATGACACAGGACTCATTGCAGGACTCGCCGTTCTTCTCTGATCAAAAATATTTCCAGTCCATGTCTCTAAGAGCCTGAAGGGAAATTCATCAGAGAAAATAACTTTACCCCAGTCCTCTGCTGTCCAATCCCTATACTACCTCCAGAATGTCAGTCTGTCCTTTATATTTTTCTTAGAGAGAAATGGCTTCTGTACTGCCTATCTGACCACCAAGCAATCCTCCAAAAGCCTTTGCCTTACTGTGAGTTCAGATGCACTCACACCTGCCTTCTGCCAAGCTCTGCACTGATGACATGATCTCATAGCTGCATCCTCTTTAGGAGATGGTCCTGACTCTTGCTTGACATTCTTGGGGGTCTTCTTTACTTCAGTTGAAACACTCTCCTTGAAGTTCTTGATGATTCGATAAATGGATGACCGTGGTGCTATTTTACGAGCTGCAACCCTTTTGATGCAATTCAATGATGACCACTACCCTTCTAAAGCAACCTTCTGCTCTACAGATCAGCACAACAGAGTGTTATCAGCAGTCTTGTGTTCATTAAGTGTCATTAGTGTCTCCTGAACTAACAAGATCAATGCTGAAATTATTTTAGCATGTGATTTTGTAGGGCTGAAATGCAGTGTGTTTTGTGACGGGGTAATTTTGATGGCAGTGAATGACCTTACAATTAATTTCAATTCATCTGAGCACTCTTCACAGTCTAGAGCAGTGAAAACCAAAATTTGTGCCATTCTCAAAACTTTTGGCCATGACTCTACATGCAGAAGATAACACATACATCCCCCATTACACATATATTTCTGCTCTATCATATTAGCAAACATTCACAGGCTGAGGTTCTGGGATGTAGCACCTTTTTGCTTCATGTTATTTGATATTTTCATAATTTGAATCCAGCTATGATTAATACATTAAATGCCTTATTTTGAACGTAGAACCCATCTGAACCACCATTAATATGTACATAGTAAGTAGTTACTTTTAAAAGCCGTCTTTTTTGTTGTATATGAAACATATTCTTTGATGTAAAAGCTGGTGATCGTTGCACATTTCCTTTTTAATGACTACACAAAATAGTTACTTTCTCGCAGATTTTGACAAACGACCAACTCATTATGTTAGAAACACAGTCTTCAAACAGCATATTCAAAGCTAGCTATGATTAACACATTATCTGATCTTACACATCAAAGATGTCTCATACACCATTTTAGCCTAGAGGCCTCACCTCAATGGTATACTGTTCAAAAATGCGCAGCTGTAGGAAGATGTCCAGTTTGATTTTCCTCTCGTGAAACAGTTCCTCCATCTGACCCTGTGCCTCATCCAACTGTTGCAGCACACTCTCTATATGAGCTATAGAGCTATTATGGGGCATTTTATTACTGCTCATTGCTGAGTCTCTGTGAGAAAAACGAGAGAGAGAGTTTAGAGAAGGTTTGCAGGCATCAAACAACAGGCAGTATATAATGAAGCTCACCTGAGTTGCTGAATGAGGTCTTCTCCCTCTTTAATAACATTAAGGGTGGCCTCCAGCGTGGCTCCCTGCTGCTGCTGGAACTGTTTGATCAGCTCTTGTACAGAGTCTACTGAGTCTGAGCACACCTCCTCCAAGAGTTCCTTCTGCAGATCCTCCATCCACGTCCATAGCTGTAAATCCATACAAATACACATTAAATACATGTACGCAATAACCAACCAAACAGTGGCACCTGTACCAGTGCAGCATCCTCTAATACATCAGTTCAAAGTAGGGGGGTGCAAGCATGGCAAACGAATGAGGCATGTTGAGCCAGAAAGACACACAAATTTAAGGTATCTAATTCATGTCACTTGTAATAATTTCACTGTAAATGTTATTTTTTTTTGTTCATATATAAGTTGCAATTTTGTGTAAATTCCAGTGGACTCTGAAAAGAAAATGACATTTACATGTGGATTGGAGTCTAGGCTAGAAAATATTGTGGCAGAGCAGAAATATTTTGGTCACCACTCCACTAATATTGCTTTGTCAGCGTCAATGAGATGCTGAAAATGATTAACGGCCAATTAAATGCCCGTTCTGCAGCTTTCCCTTCCTAATAACTGACAAGTAAGAGCTGGTAACACAAATGGTAAAAGTCATAATCAGTCCCCATGACCCAAGGAACACTGAGACTCAGAAACCTCCAGGTGAACCAGAACAGAATGGAACTCGCGACAGAATCCGGGAGAACAGGGCAGGTCTTGCCTTTAAGCAAACTCCTTGAACAAATTTGAAACACAGACTAGAATCACAACACAAATCTCACATCAATCACATCATGTCAAATGCAACTCAGACCTCACCTCGCCCAAGGCAGAATAAAAACTGGACTTGTTCAGCCATGCGAACCTGTGCTCTGCAGCTCAGCCATTCTGGTTTATAACTCATTTATGATAAGATGCGTTGAGGTGCACCAGAGGATGCAAGATTTGTCTTCGCTCAAAGGCAACATTGCACTGTTTCACTGATTTACAGGCCCTGATTGTTTTACCCAGTGAAAAAACTGTGTCCTTGTCCTAAAATATTAGAGTTTATTTCAAACACTAACATTTCTTAAAATACAAAACAAATGTAGTACTATACTAAACAATACATTAATTGCATTATTTGCATCTTTTATAAAACTTGAAACACTTACCAAATAAGGAAAGTAGAAATATTTAAATATATGGATCTGCTGTTCTATTCTATTCTATTCTGTCAGCAGGTGTCATAAAGGCTTACTCATGCTAGTTGTCTTTAATTTCAGCTGTGAATAAAATTGATCAGACATATTTTCTGTCCTATTATAATTCTTAAGACCTTGATCAAGCCTAACTTTCATTTGCTTCATTACCAAATCAGTTTTACAGTCACTGCTGTGTGAATCTGTTTCCATTATTAGAAACCTATTTGCTCATTACCCAATATGCCCCCATATTAAATATTCGACTGTGAAATATTAAGCAAAGATGAATAGTGCAGTGGGATTGCATGTACAATCACTCAGGAACACCTGGAAAAGAGACAAAATGCAGCACAATAGATTTCAGCTAGGCTTAAAAAGAATTACATACAAGCTTATATTATAGTCCCTATCATTGAATTCTAATCCCAACACATGGCCAAAGAAGATTATCCCTCTCTCAGCATATTAATAAGTGTTTATGAAGAAGTAAAGTGCAGAAAGCATGTGCATGGCAGTGATGGAGTGAAAGTGTTACATGAATGAATTTCAATCATTCATTGTGGACCATTGTATTTTTATTTTCAATAACAATGTAATTGAGGTACTCATTGCCATTAGCTACTGCAACGTGTCAGTGCTTAACCTCAAGCTCTCACTTACACCATCTGTGATTTCAACTGTGACAATTTAGACACAAAGTGTAAAAATCAAAGAAATCTGACACATTTGGCCAGTTGTTACTGGAAAGGTGCCAGCGTAGCCTTTGCACGTACCACTTAATTACTATTTATTCTGACATGATTTCAAATGTGTTATATTGTATATAATCCATTGGGGCATGAAATGTATTAATTAAATTTGCAGGAATACAGTATTTGTACTCATATTCCTTGAACAATGTCATGGCAATTATTGCAAAACGCACAGGAAACTATGCTAGGAAGTGACATGAGGCCAGTGGAAATGTGGACAGAGAAAAATCCCAGCAACAAAAACATTTGAAACATTTCAGGGCTCTAAGCAGTTATCACACTTGGCCCCAAGAAAGAAAATATGTCATTGACAGCAATTATTCACTGCTGTTCTCTTGGTGGTTGACTGACAATCAAGATAAGAGCAAATAAGCTGGAAATAGTAATCATAGCCCTAGGCTTTTCCACACAAAACACATTGTGATAGCAAATTACATTTGACTCCGTGCAAAAAAAAGTATTTGCCTTTGTCAGATCAATACTATATAAAAAATAACTTCAAATTAAAAGTTAATCAACTTATTTAACCAAATATCTTGAAATGTGAGACCTATTCTAGTTTAAAACAAACAATGGGCAAATTACATGTTCTGTATATTTATTGAAAGTTATTAACACTATCTCTATGGGAACTAAGTGAAAATGACTTATTGCTGCTAATTAACATACTGCACCATTAACCACAGAACCAATCGTGATAATTTGACATAATTTGAGCACAAATGAAAAACATTTAACTCATTTGACAAACGTCCATGTGCACTATTATTCACATCCCAACTTGCCAATTAACATATTTCACCATTAACAATCTTAAAAGACAAGGGCAGAGACTTTAAGCCCAACTCACACCATCAGAGGTATTAGAGGTTTAGCGGTGCTGACTTGTAGCGCTGAATAACATTGGTTCCAACACCTCGTTGAATTTAAGACGCAAAAAAACGAATATAGTTCTGAATGCAAAATGGGTCCAACCTGATACTAGCAAGGTGTACCTAAGATAAGTCTACCCACAAAGCAAAATACTATTTTCTGGCAAAATAGCAGAAGATGGACTTCCAATAAGCCGGACTGGTAAGTTTTATTGTTTATTTGTTTATTGTTTAATGTTTTGGCTGCACTGGAATACTGTCTTCATAAGAAATTAGTGTGTTATAACTTTTCTGAACGGTTGTACTTGTTGATTTGTGGAATAGTTAAGGTGTAGAATATTTACCTGTATTACAAAATCTATAGAATAATAAAAAGTAAAGCTTATACTCCTGTAGTAACTTTACTGTGCAGGCTGTGGTGGTGGCAGCGGCCCCCGTTATATGCACTGCACGACACTGGTGTGTATGTACACCACCCTCCCACCCCTGTACTCTCACTTGTTAATAAGTCCTCTTCCTGCACACACAGCAAATGTGCTTTCCTTTTAAGCTAATTGCTACTTTACAAGCTTCCCCTATAGAGCATTAAATTCTAACTAATAAACCTGAGAAAACTACAGACTATCACACAAAAACTGACAAAAGTAATATTTGGATTTAATAACCTTTCCAGGATATACTTAAATTACACAGTGAAGTGCTATATTCTTTCCCCTCCTTTTTATTGCTATTTATTGCCATTTTTACTCGCTATTTCTGGCCTGTGTTGTATGGATTTGGGTCCAGAATATCTATCCTGGAATTCACAGAGTGAAGGCAAGCATGTACTATGAATGGGAACGCCATACTTAGGAATATAATAGCTGTGGGTATAGCTTGGTTTTATATATACATATATATATTCTTTTAGGAAAAAAATGTCACAACAAATTTCCACATATACAATTATACACTCATTTTACAGGTAAATTAAGGTATTTTCATTCTATACATAGAAATGTTGGACATGGTAAGTTAGATGACTGGTGTGACAAATAACAAAGATATGAATAATTACAAGAACACATCTGACTGTGTAAATCTAATACCATGCTTGTAAAATACTGTCCATCTAGCAACATGTTTGTTTTGATAATCTGGGTGTACTGTAAAATGTCTTATGCTTCCTCTAGCACTGTAGATTCTATATTGATGCTGTCTTTGTGCTGTTTCTGGTTAGGCCTGTCTTTATCCATCATGTTATAATTTGTTAACCTTAAAGTAACCTTTCCTTATTCCTTATCCTCATCACCAGTGGTTGCCAAACTTTTTCTGCAGTGTTCCCTTTTGTAGATAATAATCCACACACACACACACACACACACACACACACACACACACACACACACACACACACACACTTCAAAACGTTCATATAAGACTACAACCTCATATTTAACAAAGCAAAATAAGTGAAACCTTACAAGTGTTAGAGTTCGCACTGCGAGCCCTTTTGCGTTGTTCGCCGGGTGCGTTATTTTACCCCTATCCCTTAGCGTTTTCTCCCCACGTCCTTAATGACGTTTGTTTCTTTATTTTACGCACCTGTTCTTTATTTAGGTTAATTAATTTTGTTATATGAGCCAATCAAACACGCGAGTGTTCGCCGGCTCATTAGGTTACCCCCCGTTTTGTCTGCGTTACGTTTTGAGTGTTCCCCTTGTCTGAGCATGCATTTTTGATTTGTTACGTTATTATAGTCCGTTATGGACTCCTCCGCTCGTCTTCCCCGGCAGCTGATGGCACCCGGGACATGAGACTGGAGGGGGCTGATCCCTGGACCCGCGGCTCGAATGGCTCGCGGTTGGGCCGCGGCTGGCGGGGTCACCTCCATAACCTTGCCGCTAGAAGCCGCTTTAAGGTCATAATCAGCGAGGACCCAGGCATCCGGCCGTAATGGGCAGCCCCATGGATCTTTGGCCATCATGGTCGTCTTCAGATCCGTGGCTCTAAAGCTGCCCTTCATTCTCCCCTATTTTTGTCCTTTTACTTTTTTCTGTTCAGGCTGCTTTTAGTTATCTTTTTATTTTCATTTTTACAGGCTCATTCGCGGTACTGTTGCTAGCCCCTGGCACGAAGCCGCTCTGGACCCTCTGGCGGTAACGCGACCCCCATCTTAGCCATGGGACCTGCTTCACTCCAGCTTGTTTGTGAACCCCTGGGACCCTGTCACCCTGGACCTCAAATCAATGGAGCCCAGCGGATTTTCAGCGCCCAGGCTGTTTGCGTTGGAGTGGGCCCCTTGACCTCACCACGCCCCTACCGGACTCGTGTGTGTGAATTACGTTTTCAACTATCGTTTAAATGCCTGCTATGTGTGTTATTGTTTAAATAAATGTTCTTTGGTTTTCCCTGTATTTGTTGTCTGTCTGTGGATACTGCATTATGGGCTCCAGTCTTAAGAACCGATAGTGATCCTGGATTTAGCGGGACCAGGAATGGTCTTGCGAGATCTCCGGGACGCCCTATCGTAACAAGTGGTAATGTTTTGTGTGTCTTAAATGTTTACTGTGTAGCAAAAGATTGGCCAAACAAAGCTCATGCCTGAAGTGAAATACAGTTTGGAGACCAAGCTTATACTCGGAATTCAGTGTACTTATAATACAATATTTCTACTTCTATAGGAAAGCATTATATTTTAGTAACCTATATTATTTAGTAAATTGCCCCCTTTTAAAGTTTATATTATTTAGGCTATCCAGACTTATGGAAATATTTAGGCCTCTCTGGTCACATTACATGTTTGGTTGATTTTCCAAATGAAAATAAGTGGTTATGCTTGCTCCCCACAGTGGGTGAGCTAAATTAATCTAATTTAGAAAATCAACACATGTAATTTGACCTGGGGCCCCCAACCTTTTGAATAAGATCGCATAGATTTAACTGTTTAATAATAATTAAATACTACCCTGTCTGGCTTTGTTTTGCTTGACAGGACACCCGTTTACTTCAGAAACAAAAGGAAAAATGACAGATCTCAATACCTCAGCAGGGAATGGATGAGGGGGGCTATGTATTTTAGGCTATGTACAGAACATGGCTGCCATCTTGAAAGCTGGCATATTGGATCACAGGGAAGTTTTTCAAAGAAGACCAGAAGAGTCTCAGAAATTGATTGGCACAATCAGAGACATCTTGAGAATATCTCAGCATTATCTCTTGCGGTACCACAGTTATCAAAAAATACATAAAGAACCCTTTTGGAGGAAAATACACTGAAGATTCAAAAACAAAAAGAAAAAAACACGATTTTTCTAAGAACGCAGATTACCTTGATATGGCAAACTGTTCTATTAATGCCAGAACAGACTAAAATAACAGGAGACAAATAAACACGATGTGCCACTCTAAACACTCCAGCACAAATCACATTATTAGCCCACAATTTCAGAATAACTTAAAAATGACCTCATGCATGTTTGTGGTTATAGTATTGTTCTACCAACCCTAATACATGCTTTAGTATGCATACTAACGTTACACTATGACCACTAGGACTTTTGTGACGTAAACCCAAAACATAGCACAACCATAAATAGTAGAAAATGGATCTCATTGCAACTTTTGGCTCACTTTAGCAGAATTCCACAGTAAGAGCTGTGGTTCACCCCACACAGCCAATAACCCCAGCCTGAGTGTGGCATATCCTCCAGAGAATGAAAACCGGCATCTCTAAACCTTCTGCTGCAATGACTTTATAGCCCTACATTCCTCAAGTCTCTGCCGAAATCTCCTCCATCAGCAGAGCTATAAAACAAATTACATCTTATTCACGGAAACCAAGCGCAGGTCCTGTCAAACAAGAGGACGCACTTCAAGTGGACTACTTGAGATGAATGGTACCCTTTCGGATTAAGACAGATGGTGCCTACTCTTTTTTTTATTAAATATTTACTTTGCTGTGGCTGTATGAAAAAAAATCCTGTGAGAAAACCATATAAAGCAGACAGATCAAAGTACATAGATGATATGGCCAGTTTCCAGTAGCAGTTACAGATGTTCTGAATTTTAGTGTTTAGACCTTCACTTTTTCAGTAAACTGGCACATGTATACATGTACACACAATCACGCTTTGTTACATCTGGTACGGATCAGTCAGTGTAACGGAAAGGTCTGAAATCTTCAGTAATCTACACTGATCAGCCATAGCATTTTAACAACCTCATTATTTCTACACTCATTGCCCATTTAGTCAGATTCACTAATATTGCTAAGCACTAAGCTTTGACTGGGGGAGTCTAGAGGTTAGCACCCTAAGATTTAAAAATCACTCAAAAAGGTCCACATTATAAAACTGCCATTACTTTTAAGATATTCAACCACTTGGATAAAGCATATCATAGCAGGACATTTTTATAAACGTAATCCAAAGACTGCTTTAGATTCAGATCTTATACTGACTTAACTACAGTACTATCCATCCACTAACAAGAGGTACAGATCAGGCAAAGACACAAGCAACGCTACTTGCAATAGCATATTCTAAATACACAACTCAAAATTGAGAATATAGATGGATAAAATCATAAGAGTAGCAGATCTGTAGCAGCATTCATGTGTTATAATATGGATGAAAGTGCGACATTTTACAGCAGAAACCAGTTTCTCAGTTTAATTTTTATGCAATTGCACAGAAGGACATTAACAAATCAAAATCCCCCTACAGCCAGATGCCAAAAAATGAATAAAGAAAAAAACAGCAATACTAGTCTAAATGAATTTTATACTGATAGATTTGTTAACAGACTAAAGATGTTAGCTTTATTAAATCCAATAAATACATCAAATAACTTTCATTATGAGAAGTATTTCTAGATCATGGTCGGTATGGTGGTTTGGTGGGTAGCACTGTCGCCTCACAGCAAGAAGATCCTTTTGATGTGAAGTTTGCATGTTCTCTCCATGGGTTTACTTGAGGTACTGTGGTTTCCTCCCAGAATCCAAAGTCTAGGGCACTCTAAAATGCACAAACGTGTGAGTGTATGTGCCCTATGATGGATTGGTGCCATGTCTGGGGTTGGTTATGGCTTGCTCCCTATGCTGCCAGTTAGGTACCGACTCTCCTGTAACCCTGCCCAGGCTTAAGCAGTTTCTATAAAACTTTGATTTGGGGAATTCAAAATATTAACAGGCTGATGATGATCGTGAATGAGCTCTTGTATGTACTGGCTGTATCTGATATCTACAGTAAACCCTTGCTGGGACTTAAAAACTAAATCCTTCAAACCTTTAAAACATTTAGTTCTCTTGACAAATGTCCATTTGCAATATTATCCAACCCCTACTCCAGTACTTGATGCCTTGATAAAATCTAATAAGCAATTTGAGTAAGTGATCTTTAGATTTTTAATTCTGTTCATAAGTACCACATGTACTCTGGAATTCCCATAAACTCCTCCTGGAATCTGATTTCCTGTTACTATAGTGACGTAGTGGATGATGATGATGATGATGCAAATATAACACTTGGAAAATCAAATTGCGCCAAACGAATGTGTATTAGTGTAACATAACTGACACAAATGGTGTGTGCATTTCTTTCCAGTAAAAAGGTACACTCTCTGTTTACACAATAATCATTGCTAAACTAAAAAACTTACAATTATTGTTACAGAATAATTATATGACAAGTTTGTGCAAATGTTCATTGTTACACATAACAGTAAAACCATTTTTTATTTCCACTTATGCACTTACAGCAGCTAACATTTACTAGAAAGTAACCTGAGGGAAGAATGTGATGTGGCACGTGTCTAGAATAAAGACGAGGGTGGAGAGTGCTGCATTCAGGATGCCTCACATATTCCACACACACACACATTCGTGTCTGCATTCTCCATTTTTTTTTTTACTTCCTTTCATACATTTCTACATTTATATAAATGCAGCACACACACACACACACACACACACAAGAGGGTGAAAGAGAGAAAGCTAGCGTCACTATATTAAACTGACCACTATGAGAATTAAATAAAAGATGGCAAAACAAGTCCGTGGCTTTTCCGTAAGATTGTATTATTTTACATTGCTATCTGTGTCTATCAAGTCAATGGCAATTTAGAGTCTTTGGTCTGTGGGAGGAACCAGGGTACCTGGAGTAAACCCACTCAGGCACAGGGAGAACATGTAGACTCCACACAGAAAGGACCCAGTCCACTCCACCCTGGGACTGAACCCAGAAATTTCCTGCTGTGAGGCAACGATTCTACCCACCGAGCCACCCACCTCTCCATAGGAAATAATACATAAAGGGTCAAATTCAGATTCCACACCGTGTGAGTAGACAAATGCTGTTTTGCCACTAGTTACGCAATTTTGCATGCACGTGCAGCAAGAAAGACCTGCAATCCATAAACATAACACAGAAGGTATTGAAGTCAAGGTACCGGTAATACATATACCTATATGCGGAAGTGAGGTGAAAACCTGATCCAAAATACAGATAACAATCAAAACTTCCCCAGTGTTACAATATTATACTAACAAAAATCGCAAGTACACTATAGATATAGTTTGTAGTATGCTATTTCAGCAACACTTACTTGTAACACATTTTCCTGGCTGTCTTACCATACAGAACACTCCAGGGAGTCTCAATTTATAGGTTTTCACTTCCAACATGAAAATGCATGCTAAAAAGAGTGGCACTGGAATGCTAACACCTGAAGCTGACCTCACAGTCATGTTCCAAATCTTATTAAAAGCTCTCTGTAGTATAATAGTAATTCCAATGTTTTTGAATAGCCACATAGTTTTATCATGCAGGTAAATACAATACACCAAAATAATACATTTGCATTCATATCATTTAATATACACTATTCAAACAATTTTAGCTACATTTGGATAGTTCATATTTGCCTATTTATAAAGCTCCCACTGAATCTTCCTGCATAGTTCTCTGTCGTTTCTAAAAGAGTTTGTTCTTAGAATCGATTAACTTCAGACAATCTTAAAAATTACTAAATAGAATACAATTATTATATGCACACATTTCTATATGTGATTAGTGCAAATCAGATTACTAGTCAGTCAGTTTACTATTGGTTAAGATACTATTTAGTTCAATTTTGGAAAAAAAATGTAAATATACGTTCTGGGCTATTTCAAACACTCCTGTAATGTCACTTACAGAAAATGGATCGTAAAATTAATATTTGTATAGTGGGAGCCACTTTCTTTCTTTTCATGAAATTTATTTAACCATTTCCATTGTTAATTTCTTACATTGTAAATAAAACGCACTCATAGTATTTCCTTTTTTTTTTAAGTTGAACATAATTTAAACATTTTCGTGTTCACGTTTAATATTTTTTCCGTTAGTTCATTGTTGGACAGTACAATGGTCACATTGGTTAAGTTCCAGGAAAAGACATCTACTTGGTACGATAGGGACACAGACTGTGTTCTTAAAAACGGGGTGCATAATTTACATGTAAATAAATTTACAAATTTTATGATGTAAGCTGACAATAAGCTTCCCTTCGTTGGCAGCAGCTGCCACTGGTATGTAGACAGTTCCTCAGGGTACTGTTAGACAAGTGTTCTTTTGAAACAAGTGTAAGTGCATGTGCGTGAATAAAAAGAGCAAAATGTTCCATATTATCTCACAGCTTGTTTTTCTCTACTGCTAGAAAATAAAAAAGAAATAAAACCATATGTCAGTCTGAAATTGGACAGAATGGGTTCAGACAGTGGGTTCAGTTGTATTTTGGCAGGTTTAGAGAATACTGACAAATGAGAAATACGCATATCCCCTCCAATCTTTCTTTGAGGTACATTGTTTTTAAACATTTCAATAATTTGCTCATGCATTTGTTGGCAAACTGGAGTTCCTCTGGTCATCTTTGTTAATCAAAGCCTTGGCCTTTGCTGGATGCTGTTTTTTCTACCAAATCATGATTTCAATCAACTGTTAATTCAAATGTAATTATTTCACCATAATTACTTAATGTAGTTTTTTTAATACATTCCAAGTTTTACAATACCCTATCCCAACTTTTTGGAATATATTGCAAGCTTGAACTGCAGTAATGGAGTAACGGACAAAACATGAAATATCCCAAGTTCATATTGTGTACAATAAATTAAAATTGGAAAGAAACACTGTTTTTTTTTCGTATATGTATTTTGTACATATATATGTCCCATATAGCTATATGTCCCAATCTTTTCTAATTTGGGGTTGTAGTGTTAAGCATTGAGTAAGCATTGCTGGCTTATATTATGGATGGGAATAGGACATGGGGACAAAGCACATTCCCTAAATGTATTATACTACAAATATTCTACATAAGCACTGAAAGACTGATTGAAAGATTACCTCTTTGGTGTGAGTGTGGAAGGAGACGGACATATCCAGCAAAAGTTTCCGCTGCTCAACCCTCCTCACAAAGTCCTGGATCCTAACTTCCAAGTGCCGCGCTGCCTTATAGATTTCCTCTGGGTCACACTCACCCGTCTGGGCCAGCTGTTCTGCTGCCTCCAGAAGCTTATCAGCATTAGTGTAGGTGTTCTGATTAGGAGAAAACAGTGCACAGAGATTTAGTCTATAAGTCTCAAACACTTTACAACACATAATCATGACTGAACAGAGAACTGATTTAGTTTAGTACGTTTAACAGTATCCCAGATACATCAATCCTTTTTAGTCCTGCTTATTGCTTAATTACATTACACTGTCTCTCCAAGTTACATGATATGATTATCTCTCACACAAACAGAGAAATATGAAAGACAATCTGTAGTGGTAATCCAAGGCTAACACATTATACTGGGAAACAATAGTTTAACCTTACAGTACTTTTTTGGTGAATATATTTGTATTATTTTCCAAAAAATAAGATATAGAATTAACAAAAGTATTGTTGCACCGGAATAAAGTTGAGAAAAGATCATTTTGCACTACACAAGGCTTTATTTTTGACAAATCTCTAACAATGTCAATAACATCAGACCACTGCCATCTGGCAGTAGTTTGCTCCAGCACAAGAACAACCAAGCAACAATGTATACATACAGGTTTTAAAAGTACAACCTCAATCCTTAATTTAAAGACAGTTTTTTGACTTCCATACTAGCAACCATTAACACTCTTTTCTTTTATATATTCGAATTAAGAGCAGAATTATCTCCATCCTTACAGTACCTTTTAATGCTGAACACAAATCTGTTTTCCAATTTTATCTGCAATTACCTTTCACAACAAGTTAATATTATTTACGCATAATTAAGGCTGTTTTCACACCTACTACCTCCAACACCTACTAACTTACTTCTAAAACATCAAAAAGTGTATCCACCTTTTTATCCACTTATGTACTTGGACATTAACTTGCTTTCTCGTGTCTTGACTCATCGTCACTTAGTGGGATGTCCTTTTGGAGGTTCCAGACTAGGCAATTCCTGACTGTGAGGCTTGTGGTAAATAAAGGTATTTAAAAGTATGTCTGGACTTGAATTTTATACCATTTACAAACAGAAGTAGTAATCTGAAACTAGATCTTTGGGTTCTCTCCAAACCATGGAATTAGTGAAATGTATATGGAGTGAACCTTTTGCCATAGCGTAAAAAGACAGATATGTCAGTAGCAGGGTTAAAACTATACTATTCAAACACACACTGGGAAAGTTTAGTTTGAGGAAAACCAATTACCCAGAGTAAACACACTCACAGACGGGGACAACATGCAAGTACCAGACAGGCAAGTGTCTGAAGGTCAGGATCCTGGGATTGTCTAGCACATGCGCTTGTTCAGAGTCACAGGGGCTCTGATGCAAGCATACGCATGCCACGTGCAAGATGCCAGACCATCACACAACTGAGTATTGTTGTATCTAACATAACCTAATTTATCATACCTGACTTACTGAAGCAGTATTCAAATCGTTCTAAATTCATTCCCTTCTCTGAACTTGACCTCCTTTTTCTCTTTGTAATGCCAACTGTTCCATGCTTGTTGCTGCTCTACTAATATTACTAATATTAATTACTACCTGTCATCTTCTCAGTCAGTAACACGAGCCAGCAAACTTTTAAATCTGAGCATTATCTTCTTTCAATCTAATTACTGTAATCTTGCTTAGTTAGATTAATCTCTGACTTCCAAATCCTTCACCACCTGTATGAGGATTGATTTATCCTTGTTCCAGTTCAGATTTATTGTTATGCTATTTCAGAAAGCATTAGTTTGTCACTTTTGCCCTAAATGTGCTCACTGGGGCAGAATCTGAATGTGGTATATTTATGACAACTGTTGTAGTGATAATGTAGTACATTTGTGAATCACCCACAGTAAAAAAATAACACTATGTATGCGATAAAAGGGTAGTGATGCAAAGTTTAGCGCAGCTGCCTGACAGCTTCAGCGCCCCCATATCCTGACCTCAGACTCCATCTGTGTGGAGTTTGCATTTCCTCCACACGTCCACATGGTTTTACTGCAGGTGCTCCAGTTTCCTCCCACAGTTCAAACTTTACATTAGGTTAACTGGTTATGCAAAAAAAATATGTAACATTGTGTTTGTCATTAAATGGCCATTGATACTGAAAGTGACGTTACATAAAACAAACAAACGTGATACAACCTTTCAAGCATGAGCAACAAGGAAAATGTGATATATGAACACAGATAAAACACAATATTGAAGATTCCAAAAGGAAAAGGTAACAATGTTTTAGGGCCTGTTACTTGTTAGTCAACATCACTAACTGTCATCATGTCATTTCAGCACAATAAATACAAGGACATTAGCTAAAAGGTATAATTTACCAAGATACTACACTTATATTTTCAAATTACCCAGAGAAATGTCTGTACTAATTATTCTGAGAAGAAATCAGCCTTTCCAAGTAAAATTTAAAGACCCAGATGTAAGCCTGGCAACCAGAGAAGCGGAAACCTCTATGGGTATTAACCACAAAGCTAAAGCAAATCTCCTTTGCATAGAAAGGGTGTGTTTGAAGTCAGTAATCCGACATTAATCTTGAACGTTGTGCATTTTCACCTGTTTTGTACGACCAAGAGTCATTTTATTCCTTAAATATTCGCTTGTAGGTTTAAAACACATTTAAAATATACACTAATCATTATACAGTCCTGCATTAATAAACAGTTTAACAACTACTGTTTACTGAAAATACTCATCTCCTGTCATCATTACAAAAACAAAAACACCACTACTATTTTACTAACTAGAAGACCCAACGTCACATTACTCCAAAATAGGTAGAACAACATGCAGGGTATAACTCCATTCCACCAGAAGAGATTATCCAGATTTACACAGTTGTAAAAACATAACCCCATAACAAATTTAGCAGTGGTATTGCCATTATTCAGAGGTCCTATATACAGGTACACATGTTCAGAAACAGGTCTTTGTGCATTGTTTGTATGTTAAGATTGAAGGGAATATCGCTTGTCCTTATAAAATCTGATTTCCAGGCCAAGCGTCTTCTCCATACTACAAAAGATCACATCTGATCTATCAGTTCTATCAAAATGCATGGCTTTTTCACACTAAAATGGTATCATTCCAAATCCGTGTTGCCAAGTAATGGCTAGGTTAATGCACACAAACACATAGAAATAGCAAAACAAAAGTTTGTTTTATTTTTGAAAACTTATATTTTTAGTTTTAGTCCTTTACTTCCTATCATATTAACTTATTTGGAGTTTGTCTTTCAAACTAACATTACTTGGTAGTGCTACATAAACCATAAGGCTTTTGTAGAGCACTGTTGTGTAGCGAAGACTGAGTTGATGTGGACTATTGGATGTTTTTGGTGGAAGGTTTTGTCAGTAATAAAATTCGCGGCTTCTTTTTGTTTTTTTATTATCTTGCAAAATACGGTTGTATAAAATATACATCATTTCTTTATATATAGTATCTCACAAAAGTGAGTACACCCCTCACATGTTGTAAGTATTTTCTATATCTTTTCATGGGACAACGCTGAAGATATGATACTTGGAACAATGTAAAGTAGTCAGTCTACAACTTGTATAACAGTGTAAATTTGCTGTGCCCTCAAACACTCAACTCAAACTCCACCTATTAAAATCTAAAACACTGGCAACAAAAGTGAGTACTTTTGTACTAATTGGGCACCTAAGTGTAAATGCCCAATTAGTCATTTTCCCTTCCTGCTGTCATGTGACTCGTTAGTATTAGTGTCAGGTGTGAATGAAGAGCAGGTGTCTTAAATTTGACGTTATCACTCTTACACTCTGGAAGTGAGCCGCAGCACGGTGGCAATACAGCAGTTTGCTTCCACTCAGAACAGGCCTCTTGGGAATGTCATGATTTGGGGTGGTATGAGTGCTGCCGGCTGTGGGGAGCAACAGTTCATTTCACCATGAATGCTAACGTGTACTGTGACATACTGAAGCAGAGCACGATGCCCGCCCTACTGGCCACAGGGCAGTATTCCAACATGATAACAACCCCAAACACACCTCTATCTCTACATAGACATATTGCATGTTTTCATTTAAACATTGCAAAGTATAATGTTAATTATGTTTATTACCCAATTGAGGATGTGTTTTCCTTCTGAGTCTGGTTCCTCTCAAGATTTCTTCCTCTTAAACTCAGGGATTTTTTCCTTTCCACTGTCTCCACTGGCTTGCTCATTAGGGACAATAGAATCCAATTTGTGACAATTGCTCATTTATCAATGTAAAGCTGCTTTGTGACAATGTCTATTGTAAAAAGCGCTAAACAAATAAAATTGAAGACAACCCAGATGACCACTGCCTTGATAATGAAACTGGGGGTAAAGGTGCTGGACTAGCCAAGCATGTCTCCAGACCTAAACCTTACTGAGCATCTGTAGAGGAGAGCAAGGTCTCTAACTTACACCAGCTCCATGAAGTCTTGGACATAGACTAGTGGAAGAGGGTTCCAGTGGCAACCTGTGAAGCTACAAGCTGTCATATCTTCAGTGTTGTCCCATGGAAAGATATAATAAAATAGTTACAAAAATGTACTGAGAAATGTAATGAAATACTGTATATACACTGTTTCATTTTGAAATATCCCCTAATTTTTGTGAGAAGTATATTACTTTATTTAATAGGTGTTTATGTAATTTGATTAAATGGCTGGATACTCAAAGAAGGGGACATTAATGTTGCTGTGAATGTTGTTGCACATAAATACAGCATCAAAATGATGTTTGTTTGTTTATTAGTTTTATTTAATGTCACACCAGCAGCAACGGCTATATTCCTAACAGACAAAAGGTTATATCAACACACTAGTCATGAACCAGTTTTGAATTACTAGGCATCTCGTTGGAATGTGGAAGGAAACCAACAACCTGGAGTAAACCCACGCGGTCACAAGTAGGACATGCAAACTCCACACAAATGAAATCCACATTCAGGATCTCTGCGAGGCAACTGCGAAATGATGTAAAAGCCACACCAAATGTGATCTGACCGGTCAGTGTGATTTGCATGTCTCGATATCCGATTCTGACAACCACATACGAATGTGGTTTGAATCCAATTGGGGAAAGTCAGATTCCATATGGTTTTTAGCCATTCAGACCATACAAAATCTGTCCAGCTGAAGTCACATTTGAGCTCAAATCTTATTCGAGTTGCCTCTGTGAACTATGTTCGCTGAGTAGCCCATCGCACTGAAAATCAATCTAGAACACACACATTCTCCAGTTGCCCGCAAACCAACCTGGTTAAGGTCATAAAGGATGTGAGCATTGTTAGATGCAGCTGTTTCTCATATTTCATCAGTTCTAAAAAGAAAATTATGCCATTTGGAATTTCATATTTCCTAACTCTATCAGACAGTACCTATAAAAAGTCCTATGCATATAGAACAAAAAGGTCAAATGTCATTTAAGGACAATCATTTAAGATACATGTATTTAATATGCTTTAACAGCCCCTGTGATATTTCTCATTCTAAAAGCACAAAATTAGTATCAATCAAAGTGTCAATCTCATTTTACTGCAGCAGGAAAAGGTTTAAAGGGTGTTTAAATATGGAACATTTTTACAATGTATGTGAGAAGCCTTTTAGGGCATTTTTGAGTTTTAGTCATAACAAGGCAAGTCATAATTTTGTTGTTACAATCTAACAGAAACATTATCATTTAGAATTCCATCCAGGGCTTCATGTCATATATAGGTCTGAGAATACTAGCAAAACATAATACATGTATAATAATACATGTAATTTATACTAATAATAATAATAATATGTGATGATATACACTGTGTTTGCTATGTTTATATATAAACTTCACAATATCCCAAACAGCACCTTGTGATATTACTGAATGTCTTCAAGTGACCCATAAATGCTCCTACCAAAATGATATGAAATTCTGCAGTTTTTTTTTTCAAATATTTAACTTTTTAGTAACTGTTATGCAGATTAGATCATTTGGATTTAAAAGCATTTATCTGATATAGATGAAAATGCAAAACAGAAGCATTTTCCTAGTGGTCTCAAGGCCCCACTGTGTATTTCCTCATGGCTCTTGAATACAGAGCATTAAATTGCTTCACCTTAGGATAATGCCTGTTAATACACTCTGTTATTGTTCTCTACTGACATCAATTTATTGATGGGGGAATGTTTACACCATACATTATAAAGTTATTATAATGCCATTTTACATTGACTAAGATACAGTATGTTACTCAGTAAGCTACTATAATCATTATAGTTAAAAGGTCAGTGAGGTTTCTGGAGAAGTAACATGCTGTACACATTCATTTAATTAGGACTCACCAACGGGCTCTCTCACTGCACATGACACTACATAAGTATTTAATGGTTGTTGGAGCCTGTTCGACTAAAATTAAACTTTATGTTTGTACCTGTGCAACCTCCTCGAAGTCATCATGGCGTTTCTGCAGGGCTCTGGCTCTGTGCAGAGATTTTCCCACTCCTGTGTGCTTACTCAGGAAAGCCTCACCGTGATTCTCTATCCAGTCCATCACCTATACAAAATGTAAAAAAAAAACAGTTTTTCATGAATGGTTTTATTAGATTTACACTTACATTTAAATGGCACTATTATCCAGAGCGACTTGCAACTAATTAAAATGCAAGCAAATAAGGCCTTTTCTCAAGGGCTCAACAGTGGCAACCTGGCAGAAGTGGAATTTGAACGCTGGACCTTCTGATTCACAGTCCAACACCTTAACTAGTCTATCACAGTCCCACACATTTGTTTAATGAAGGAGTGTCCCAGATTATCAAATATGTTATATTTAACTTATATTTACATCTATACATAGAAGGAACAGTGTGTGGATGTTTGTGCTTCCTCTGTGTGGAACTGTGTGGAAATATGGCCTAAAACAACATCAGATTTTCCTAAAAGTAGATTAAGTTAACACAAAAACTTGGTTCATAACCCATGTTATTTCAGCTTTAGTTCACAGACAGACATTTTCCTTTGTTGGCATAATTCGGAATTTTTTGGTCCACCAATGATACCATGCCATCCTGGCCCATATTCAGCAAGATACGCCCAAACCATGCCACTACCACCACCATGTTTCACAGTATATATTTTTTCTGAGATACAGAGAAATTCAATTCTCTTTTGGTCTCTTCTGTCCAAAAAAATGTTTGTCCATCCTTCAGGCATGTCCATTGTATCTTTAGCAAACTGCAGATAAGTGTTTTTGGTTTTAGTTGCCTGCCATTGTTGTTTTCCTGATGTGGATTCATGAAAATTACATTAGAGAAGACGTTGGTTGCTTAGACTTCACAATGGGTTTCTTTCTGATCTTGTTATTTAAACACAACAGGGCAATTTTCTAATATCGCTGGAAATGTTTAATGGCGTCTGCACATGTCAGAACATGTTTACACTGACCAGTTAAGGAGAGCAAAGGAAACTATTGTTTTTAATTATTTTAATTACTTACTAATTTATTTTACCTTTTAACTTTTTTTAAATGCTCTTCTGATTTTTCACTCCCTCATGTCATGGAGCCAGCCTCATACTGCCAACAATGCCATTTGCAGACTATCAATTCCATTCAGCTATATCACAATCCCTTAATCACATCTTCTGCTCTATTTTAAACCCCTTGTTTGAAACATTTGGGCCAAAGCCATTTGTATGAAGCTTAAATAGTCCCTTTAATGGAGAGTGTGAGAACAGCCACTTGCGCACTGTATTGTTTGGAACATACCATCTGTGCTCACATTTTGGCCACCGTCATGCTCTAAATTTAAGACAACATTCAAATTCCAGAAACACCTTTCAAAGTGTGCCAAGTTTAAGTCTTATTTGCCCTATGTAAAAGACAGGCATTATGGTGGCACAACTGGATAGTGCAGTCGCCTTACAGGTTTAGAGTGCCCTGATTCATTCCTGTGTGGGGTCTGCATGTCCTCCCTGTGTTCATATGGGTTTACTCTACGTACTCCAACTTTTTCCCACATCCCAAAGGCATGCTTTAACTTAATTGGTTGCTTTAAATTGGCACAGTTTAAATGTGTGTGACTACTTTTGATGTAACCTTGGTCCTGTACTGAATAGCCACTGATTGGTGATGCAAAGTTAAATAAACAAAAGAAACAAACAAACAAACAAACGTGCCATTGCCAAAATGTATGTTATTCTAAAAGTAATGTTAGTATGTAGCTATCTTCTAGCACACCTATCAGACAACTAAAATCAACCTATGAGTCGAGGGGAGGGTAGACCAAATTTTTTACTCCATATAAAAAAATCCTACAAATTGTTTCTGGGCAGAAATACAATACATACATTACATACACCAAGTATAACAACTGCCTAGTGATGCTAACTGCTGCCTCAGTCTTCCAAATGGCTAACGATTAGTCACCTCTGTCACTCTGTCAAACAAAGCACAGAAGTCACTACATCAGCAGCTGTAACAGATGACTGTGTTACAGCAACTCTGCTTTGAATTCATTACCATGACACAGAGTTCGAGTTAACATAAACCATGTCTCATGTACATAATCACAACTGCAAGTTTATTAATAAGCCATGTCACTCACCGCTCAGTTTGCAAAATGCCTCAGAGTGACGGTGTTTATAAACATTGGACAATGACAGGGTTGGGAGAGTTCAGGACCTGAGACTAACCCCTCAAAACCTTAGTTTAGTTTAGATGGAGTATCTCCATCTATTGTGTGTGAAATGTCCATAAAATGACCACAGTACCAGAACACATAGCAGGAACTCATTTGAGCAGATTGGAGATTGTGTAGGATAAACACTCAGATTAAACAAGTCTCAATTCTATAGGATATGTTTACTACTAAAAGTTAAAAATCACTACAACCACAGTATATGTTGTACCTCATACGCAGATTTCATGCATGTTTTCTGTAAACAGTCAGAAACGAGAATGGTGATTGGAGATCGGAATGACGCAGTGCATTGCTTGCGTGAGTGACTAACACAAGTTTATAAAGCATGTCAACGGATGTGGTGAATTTCTGTTACTGTTTATGCATGGCTGATTACAGCATCCGCAGAGTATTCTAAAAACATACCATACACTCACACGAACGGGAAACGTAGCACTAAAATCATAACACTAAACATGACCCAGCAGAATTTTGTACCTGTCTACTGCTGGTGGTTTCATTTGTTCAGTTGCACCAGAGCTTGGGAAATTCTGACATGGCATTCAAGAGCATTTTGTAGTCTCAGATAAACTAGTTAATACATTTGACTGGAAAAATGGTCACTTTTAAAATGGGCTCCCTGTTCATGTGCTTTGGACGGTTTACTGGCAACGCTTAATGTGGTAGTTCCTGTGTTCCGTGTTCCTGCACCTATTTATGTGGTTCCTATACAAAATAAAAGGAAAAGGAAATACAAATTAGTAAATTCATGTGGTTTGGAAATTGGATGTGCTTTGTTTTGCTGGTCTGAAATGCTTTCTAAAGGGTCTGAATTTTCTTTATTTCTAGGGTTTTACAAATAAAAAACAGCCATCTTTAATCAGGATAGTCGTCTATATGTCCACAAGAGGGTCCTTGTTTGTGGCTCACAAAATCATAGCAAAACAAGGAAATTGCCCTCATTCTGAAAATAAAAACAAGTCATCCTGTTATGAATACTACTAGCTTTTTTCTAAATGTAGGGACCTTTTTAACATTACAAATATGCTATAATCTTGTTCAAAAGTTTAATTATGGCTTTTTAAGAACTTGAACTTCAGAGAACATGCTCACAATGATCCTGTTAGGAGCTGACATGGCAGACCATCCACATATTAGAATTGGCACAGGCTTTACACTGAATCATATTCTGGATACAACTAAATTTATTGAGGACTACCAACAGGAATAATCTACACACATGCCCTCTGATACTGCTGTTTTCTGGCAGCTGGCTTTACCTACTATGCCACCATAACTACAAATGTATAATACTCATAAATATAAAACAGTAAAGTAATAATGCCTACCACAAGAATCCACTTTAATTTCACCAGTAGGCACTGTAATCATAATTTGAAGTAAATGGGCAAAGAAAGATAGTGAGTATATACACCGTATTGATGTAATTATGTTTTATGTATGTATGCTACTGTATTTTACTTTATTAGTTGTTTCTAGAATGTTAAAATAAATTGGTTATAGATAGTTACCTGTAAAAACAATACACATATACATATATACAATGTACATATATAAGCAGGAATACTATTTTAAGCTGTTTTCAGTTTGTGAGGGGTCTAGGAATATACATTGGGGATACTTCAACTTTCCACTTTAACTGGGACAGACAGCATCTACAAAAATCCAGAAAATCACATTGCATGATTTTTAAATAATTCATTTGCATTTTATTGCATGAAATAAGTATTTGATGTTTTGATTTTATTATCTACAGAACCTTTGTTTGCAATTGCAAAGGTCAGATGTTTTCTGTAGTTCTTGACCATGATTTTTGCCCACTCCTTCATAAAGATCTTCTCCAGATCTTTCAGATTTTATAGCTGTCACTGGACAACATTGAGTTTCAGCTCCCTCGAAAGGTTTCCTCAAGTTCCCGGAGGGAACACTCCCAAAAGGATCAATAAAGCTTATCCTTATTCTCAGGTTGTTCATTGGAGACTGGCTAGGCCACTTTAGGACCATGACATGCTTCTTACAGAGCCACTCCTAAGTTGAGCTGGCTCTGTGTTTCAAGTCATTATCATACTGGAGACCCCAGCCATTACCCATCTTCAATGCTCTTACTGAGGGACCCCATCCGACCTCCCTTTAATACGAAGCGGTCGTTCTTTGCCCTTTGCACAAAAGCACCCCTAAAGTATGCTTCCACCCCCATTCTCTCTTCAGGTCATTAACCAGGTCCTCATGTGTAGTTCTGGGCTGATTCCTTACCCAACGAGATGAGATCTTGCATGGAGCCCCAGACTAAGGAAGACAGTCATCTTATGGGTCTTCCATTTCCTAATAATTTCAGCAACTTGGTGCCTTTTCACCAAGCTGCTTGCCTATTGTCCTGTAGCCCATTCCACCCTTGTGCAGGTCTACAATTATGTCTCTTGTGTCTTTAGAAAGAACTGACAGGGGGAAAAAATAACGTTACAGCTCCACTAACACAACCTTCTCATTTAGCGAGGTCTACATACACAATAAAACAATGCTATACATTTATAAATAAAATACACACATACACAGCTACAACCTTTAATTGCTCTAGACGTTAATTATCTACAACCTCTCATGTCAATCAAAAGGCCATCAGATGTGACAGCTCAGTTTTTACTGATACAGTAACAGTAAAAAAGGACAGATAAAAGGAAACAAAGTTGTCCCTGGTTTCGTGATATACCCTTTCATTTCTACACTACAATGAGAAGACAGTTTATTGAGTAAACATCTAACAAGGTATCACTGACTTTATTTACTTAGCAAGTTTCCTCACTCTTTTAACAGCATTCTAAACTTTCGAGCACACCAGACTACACAATGTGCCTTTCCTGGAGATATTACAGAGAAATCCACTAGATTGTGTGTTTTTTTGTATCTGGGTGGTCTTGTTTGCTCAGGATAAATACCTGGAATAGCTTGTTTAGTTACTTTAACTGCCCACACTCCCAGAGCTATTAAATAGGCTGATATCTGTCCAGATAATTGTTGCAAACATTTAAAAGAGGTTTAAGGATATCCACAAATACACATGTTTAAAGATACATTACACTTCATAAAAAATGTTTATATTACAAATCCATTTATGATTCTTAGTTTGATGTCGAAACATAAAACTTGCAGAGCTTTGTAGACACATTTGATTTGGATTAATTTGGATTAAAACACATGACAAGCATAAACTATGCGAATGAAGCTAGGCTGTCAATCCAAAGGGAAAACTGAGCATAACACAACTAGAGCTCAAGTCAAGGAGACAGAAACGTGTGGAATTAAGGTAAGAAAATGCTACATAGAAGAAATTCCTGAAAACAAAGCTACTGCACCACAACTGAAACAAAATCTGCTCGATCAGAGCTGCAGACTCCCAGACAGACATGACTACTGTTGCTCTGAATGGTAGAACACAAGGCGAGACACTCTCAGAGCTACAGCGAATAATGACATATCAGAGACTTAAATGCCACTCCTTTGAAGAGCGTAAATCCACCACAGCTGTTGGTACTTCAGCAAGACTTCGCACTTTATACTGAAGTCACAAAAGGTACAACAATAGCCAGCTGAGACACAGCTGTCATGACTTTCATATGTCACCAATGTCCAATAAAAAGCACAGAACTCCACATTTAGCAATTACAAAATGTTCCATGTATGAAATACATAATTGGCATATGTATGTATCTACATGCAGCAGTGAATGACCAGTTAAAAAAAATCACACCATTTATATAACCACTACCTCCATTTGCGTCAATAAAATTGCATATCTCTAACCTTTATTTATACCTCCAGGGTAAGAATTAAGCCTTCAAGAACAGAAAATAACTGTTTTACCATCTAAAATACACTGCTCACAAAAAATAAGGGGATATTTCCTTATGGAATATTCCATTTTGAAGTATCCCCTAAGATAGTACTTAATTATTTGCTATATGATCACATACAGGAGATAATTTCATACAGACTATTCCCTCTCAGTTATACTAAACTGACAAGTGGACTGGACTAGCTGATAACTACAGTCTGTATAAAATGTGTGTCTGACGTTTCTAGGTTAATTTTAATGCTCATTCTCATTTTTATAAGAAAAGTTTTTATCGGACAATGATGATATACCAGAGCTGGTCATAAAACACAGTTTTAACAGGTGGGTGTTATTGAATCATCCCATTCCTTCACCCTTTTATACATTTGTTGTCTAATTGGCTTAGCTGGCGATACAGGGTGCAAGGCATGAATAACAGAAGAAGTGCGCCAATCCATTAAACGAAACATACACACACACATACTCTCATACACACATTCACACTATGAAGACTTTGGAAACACCAATTTAACTAACATTCATGTATTTGGAATGTTGGCGATAACCCCATTTGAGCATGTATAGAACAAGCAAACTCCACACAGATGGAGCCCCGGGTTTCTCAGGCAATCTCAGAGCTGTGAGGTGACAGTGCACCATCATGCCACCCTTGAATAATCCCATGTTTATGGTTAAACCCTCATGCTAAGCACCTTATCCTTTATAAAACATATTCTCCAAAGCAAGTTGAGTGACTATGGAGCAAAACCTAAATGTTTTTGCACTTCCAATGCAAAGAAATAACATAGATAATATATTTCCCTGTTAGACTACCAGGAATGCAAGAAAGCAACATATGAAGCTAATTATGGTGGCAGAGTCCGGTAATAGACCATTATGCTAATGTGTGGTCACTTTCAGCCAAATTACAGAGTGCTAGCATTAAGGGCTTCATTACCATGTGATATGAGGTGTGAAGAAGTGATAAAGCATGAAAATGAAAATTCAGTGTAGGCCGTTTATCTTCCCTAGGCTCCTTAATGTTGGACATTGAAAAGTATAAACTGAGTTAGAAGAGAAATTTTCAGGCAGCAACTAAAGAGTTAATGTGTAGTGGGACTATGAATAATAAAAACAGCCTAAACAGGGGAAGGGATAATTAATTAGTTTTAAACTAAGCCAAGTTTGTGTCAGTTGTGCTCCGCCTCCCCTAGGTTTACCCTCAGCCTGGCTTTACTAGGGGTTTAACTTCTTTTGGTTTTTTGGGTCTTGTTCAGATTTTGATTTGGCCTGCACTCACTAGCTATGCTCTGGCAGCAGAGTGAATGCAGGCCTGATAAAGCAATGGTGTCTTTAGGGTGAAATCCGGCGCACAGCCACTACTAACTCACGGAGAGGGAACTTAACTGTTCTTCTGGGCAGGAAGCCAGACGAAACTATTAGAGAAAAAATGGAGCATGTAAATATATGCAGAACTCTATAAATTTATTGTCAACTGCTGGCACATATCCTCACGAGACTTTCTGTTCTTGAAAACTCCAAAAATGTTGGCCATATTAAAGTGCATTACATGCTAGCAGTCTAAAAATATACTGTGTAAGCCAGACTATTCAGTTTAGGATACATGTCCAAATTTACTTTGCTGAGTAACTAGCTGGTGCAATGGAAATTCGTAAACATTCTTGTCTTCTAGAGACTAGAGACATACACAATGATTTAATTGCAATGTGTCTAGTACTATAAGATAAGATATATATATATATGAAACTGATGTATATATGTGGTTATTGGTGGGTTGGTGTTACATGTCCACGTATTTGCTAACTCCTTACCTGTTGCACATCCTGCTGGAACACACACAGTTGGAGTCTCTGGTGCAGCCGTACTTTGCGATGCTGCCAGATGCTTTCCAGGCGTCTGTGGTGATGGAGGACCTCATGCACAACGTCCAGGATGCAATGCACTGCTTTAGAGTAGTTTGCTGTTGCAGTCAGGGACTCCGAGTTACCAGGACTCAATGGTCGCTGCAGCACATCGAGCAATGCCTTTCCATCCTGACTCACCTGATAAGAAGGAGGGAATAAACAAAATCAAAAGAAAAGGATAATAAGAGATCTGGTTAAAAACATAAAAACCCATTGAATCACTAAATTCATAAACGCTTTTTGTACTGTTCCTTGTGAACTATTTTGTGTCAAGGAGGGTCATGATTTACTAATTTAGCTGAAAACAGCTCTAATTTGTGCAATGCTGCCTAATAGCGTGTGCAATTACCAACTGGGTGTAATGTGGGTGCTATGCATTCGTTGAATTACTGACAAAGACGTTTTGCACATTTCAACCTAAAAGCAGTGGGTGCCACTTAAAGTGCATCGCAGGGCTCAGCAGGGGTTACTGTTGCAGCACCAGGGACAGGGAACCCTCCCATAGACACATATTAATTGTTTTTGATAACCTTGTCATGATCAGTTTGTGAACAACATCATAATGACATATTATTATAAACAACTTTAGAATTTTCTATATTTCTGGATATTTTTTTCCCCAAACCATAATCAGATTTTCACACGAATCCTAAATGTAGAAAATAAGTAAACCCAATTACACAAACTAGACAAAATATTATACTTGGTCATAGATTTATTTTTATTGAGGTTTCCATCACTAATATTCTTATGGAAAAATTCCCAGGCCTGTGAGATCATAGATTCCTAACTACAAAGCATATTTTAAATACTATACAGCAAGATGGATAAAAAAATTGGAGATTTCACACTGATGTCCATAAGATATTTATGTTTTAGAGCAAGCCTGTATCACAAGCTGCATGCAGCAAGAGAAAACATTACAAAAGCATATCCCAACTGTTTAAACATTAACCACAATAAGACACATTTTCTTTATTATTGCACCAAGAACACACTAATGTAAAAAAAGTATTTTATATTACTATACCTCCTAATATAAATAATATTCACGTTTCTAGACCAGTCACGTCTGGCACATGTACCCAAGTGAAACCTGCTCTCATCTGTGAAAAGCAAAGGGCACCAAAAGTCAGTAGAGCTGTTTGGTGCTGGGCAGTAAACACAGGGTCCACTACAGGACGCCAGGCCCTCAGGCTACACTCATGAAGCCTGTTACTGATTGTTTTTTTCAGATACATTCGCAATAGTGGCCTGCCATAGGTCATTTTATAGGGCTCTGGAAGTGCTCAGAATAATACAATGTACAAGATAGTCAGTGATAAATAGATAGTTATTAGAAAAGCATGATTGCATAAAAAGCATGATCTAAAATTTTCTTCCAAAAAATGGTATGCTTATTTGCCTGATCAGAATGCACCTTCTAAGTGTGTGATGGTCCATCCCGGATACATCTAAAACCAGAAAAGTCCACCATGCTTTTGGACATTACTAACATAGGGATTCTTTTTTCACAGTTTTAAATGGCATTGTGTTGCAGTGCTTGACTATGGTTTGACAAAGTAATCTCTTGCCAATGTGGTTAGATCAGCTATTCATGAATGACATTTCTTAATGCAGTGCCATCTGAGAGATTAAAGGCCACAAGTACTGGGGCTTGCCCTTTACACAGTGAAATTCCTCTAGACTACTTGAATCATGTAATGATATTATGCACCATAGAGAGAGAAACCTTGTAACACTAACAACATGATACCATTATACCACATGATGGAAAAGAGCTAACTGGGCACAATGTGGCCATTTTCACTTGGGGTTGTGCTCTTTTGTTGCCAGTGGTTTAGACATTAATGGCTGAGTGTTGAGTTATTGTGATGGCATAGAAAATTGACACTGTTATACAAGCTGGAGACTGACTACCAGTACTTTACATTGTATCAAAGTGCCATATCTTCAGTGAATTCCCATGAAAAGACATAATAAAATATTTACTTAAATGTTAGGGGTGTACATTTGTGAAATACTGCACACACACACACACACACACACACACACACACACACACACACACATATAT
>JAUZST010026277.1:0-30574 GCA_034779995.1 Parotocinclus haroldoi | reverse complement strand
GTTCGATCCCGGCCTGGCTCCTTATATTATTATTATTATTATTATTATTATTATTATTATTATTATTATTATTATTATTATAAATATGTATAAGTAGTTTAATTACAAGCCAGGTTATTGGTTCTATTACTTATACAAGTATGAAAAAAAATCTTACAGACATGCCTCTCCTTTTAGGTAATATTTGAGATAATTACATTAACCGAAAAAGCTAGTCACAGCCATAAAAGCAATGAACTAAATGTTTATTTGTAGGAAGAAGAATAAGCATCTTGTATCATATAAGTTTGTACTTGCCAGCTAAATGGATTTTCTGAGGATTAGCCAAACAAGTAATTCTAAAAAATTTTGTAAAACATCTTGTCCTTTAATTAAATCATTTACTGGTCACATTTCTGTGCTATCCCAATGCATTTCTTTATTAAATTTACTGGCCAATTTCCTCTTCTACACTGAACCCAATTTACTGCAGTATTCATGAGAACCCACAGGTGCAGTAATAGCCTCTTTATGCTAACCACAATGACTGATAAAGGACAGCCGGCAGCCTGTGGTGGTGGGAAAGCACCAGTGAACTGTGTAATGACCAGTATTACCTCAGGGCTTGAAAGTTTAAGATAGAATGGAAGAAAGAGTCAAAAGACAAAGAACACCATTTTATTCCAGAAATGACATATCTGAGTAATCCATAAAGTAATGGGTGAGAAGGGCATATCATATACCATCTTGAAAGCCGCCATACTGGATCAAGCGCAGGTTTTTCCAACTGAGTAGGTGGTCATGTAAAATATTAAAATATAGCAGAATTGTCTCAGAAATCAATTGCCTCAATCGGATTTGCAATATATTTTGTGATTCAAAAGTTATCCACACAGAAACTTCAAAACTTTTGTTGTTCGTTACAGGTCCACTAAACCACTGACCAGGCAGCAACGTTGGCCATCAAAACTCTGTTAAGAGAGACATAATTATACTATCTTACCCCTTGCTACAGGTGGCTTATGGCACTGGCAGTGGTCATAAAACTATTGATGAAAACTACCACTCAGTGTGTGAAGATTGCACTGTGTGGAGTATGCATTTCTTCCATGTGTTCACCTGGGTTTACTCCTGGTGCTCTGGTTTCCTCACACACAGTCCATGGACATACGGTTCAGTTTAACAGACGTCAGTGCATTGACTGTATATGAGCGTGTAAATGTATATACCATATGATAGCATGGCACAGTGCCTAGGGTGGTTCCTGTCTTGCACCCTGTGCTGCCAGTAGGCATTGGCTGTTCCATGATCTTGACAAGGACTAAATAGATAAGACAATGAATAAATAAGCCTCTTTATATCTGCACTGATACATTATATCGTTGAATTTGTATAAATTGCTAGAGGAAAAAATGATTTTGCTTGATTGCATTGGGCATATACATCATAGCATAGATTCGAATGTGCTAGTATTGTTCTATTAATTACTTAAGCTTCTGGACTGCATTTTAATCTATTAAAATCTAATCTAAAAAGGGAAATGTAACTGGAAATGTAATATAGAAATGTATATGTACATACAGTAGAAGTCAGATAGTCAGGGATATTTGCTAAGCTATTGCATAGAAAGGGAGTAGAAGGAATCCCATAAAAGCCATGTTGTCTAGGAAGTTGAGAACTGCATTTTTGCTTTTACCATTTCACTACAGACTACTAACTGAAAAGTCATTTTGAAAAGTCAAAATCCAAGTTATAACAATTTGATACTGTTTGGTCTATAAGCAAAGCATCTACATTTGAATGCACAGCTTAATATCAGTTATAAGGGTGAATGGGATAAATGTATATGATTAACAATATAGTCTGACTTAAAAGCAAAAATAGATCAATAATCATTAAAACATTCTTTCACTCTACTAAAGGTTAGCAAAATATAAAAAAGTACAATTCAATATTAATAATAAAATAATAATAAAATAAAAATAATAAAATAAAAACAATAACAAAACCAAATACAAATACATTCAATTCAGGATTACCGGAATCTCAGAATTATCGCTGGAGGATACCAGTAGATTTCAGTAGACTAAGGAAAAATGGACTCAGCTACTGATGAATGGACAGCACACGCGCACACACACACACACACACACACACACACACACACACACACACACACACACAGAGTGTGAGAGAGTGAGAGAGAGAGAGAGCATGGTCAAAGAATTATTTTTCTCGCCCTGGGTTAGAAGTCATTCAGCTGTGAAATTCAATACGAGACCAACACTCAGATACAGCCGCCATATACAACCTGGCATTTGGGCTAGTCATTGCTACGTGTAGCGCACAATTCATTTAAATAATGGTTTATCCATTCCATTGTATCATGTTTCTGTGTTAATGCAATATTTATTTATTGAAAACAGACGCACAATACCTTGTATGAAAGACTGCAAAATATACTTGAGACACTTGTCGTGTGCATGTCAGAAAGAGCATACAGTCATACAGTCCTGAGGATCACAGATCAGCATTCCATAACATTTCAAACCTCTGATCTAACCAATGATCTTCAGACTTGCTATTGACAAGACCTTCATACAGAGTACACTGTGTTGTAATAGCATGAAAGAAAATAACAAATCTCTGTAGGGCGGCGGCCGTTGAGCATCCTAGATCAACAACCATGCAATAGAAAGGCAGAAAAAGAATAAATTATTGAGAGGAGATTTCTGGTATGAAGGTCAGGGATTGGATAAGAAACTCCCTCTTATTAAAAAATGTATGTTCCCTCGATTGTCTGCTCAATGGTATGTGCTGAGCCAGCAAAATATATTCATATATGATTCCATTCTGCTATAAAAATAAAAAAACAGCAACTCTTCTGAGAGTTGGGGTTGGAAAACAAGCAAGAATACTTGTTTCAATCAGAATTGATTTCTGCTGCCAGTGCAGAGATTGCAAAATGCACTGACAACCAGAGGGACAAAAATGTCATAATCTCAAAAACCTTATACGTCTCAAAAAAAGGTTGTGTATCTACACTATATTTCTATAATATACTGTATATTAAAATACATGTACAGGCTTAGTAGTTACTGAGCATTTGCTACCACTATCAATTTTAGCATAAGGTGTACCACTTATGGACAGTTTGTGTTGCACCATATACTTCATGTAATTTAGCTACTTTGACTCTTTTATTGCAGACAGTAAGAACGTGAGATATTACATGTTTTGTCTGGTCAACCTAATTTCAATTGTCAATAAACATCCATTCCTGAATTTCAGGCCTGGAACACATTGCAAAGAAAGTTGGGATTGGGATAGGGGCAATTAAGAGCTAGTGATATATATAAAAAAGAATTAAATAACAATAATAATAATAATGTAAAGGGTGATGTTCACAGGTGATTGTAATCATGATTCGGAACAAAGGCAGCATCCTATAAATGTTGAGTTTGATGAGTAAACAAGGCCAGATTTGTCCAGTTTGTCAACAAAAGTGTAAGAAAATGATTGCATTTTTTAAAAACAACGTACACAAAGACAGATTGGAATGGATTTGCACATTTGTCCCATTTACAGTGCATAATAGCACTAAACGATAGCACCTACTTCTTGGTAATGACACACCTACCCCCAAATTCCTACTGAATACCGCATAGTTTAATAAAGGTAACGTGAGGACAAAACTAATGCAAAAATATGTAAAACATTCTTATCTGTACATTCAAATGTACATATGCACCTAATATGCAAGTGCTGCAATGCATAATTACACATGGCCATTGAAAAGGGCAATATATATATATATCCATCTTAAACATACAGCTCCAGTACAGTTTTCCCTCTGAGCAAGTTGTCAGAGGCAATAAATAATCAGCTGTATAGCTGGGTGGTTACTTAAGTGCCCATTCATAATAGCATAGGTCAGATCAATTAGACCTAAGAGGAGTCTATGCACATTTGCCTCATCTCTCTTTTTCCTCTCTATATTTCTGTCTCTGAATGATCCATTTTCCACTCTCTAAGTTGAACTACAGTGTTACATTAACTGCTCTACTACACCACTCAATGGAGACTGAAAAACTTGAAAAAGAACCAGGCTGTAAAAACAGATCTCTTTACAGGCCTAAGGCTGAGAATAATGCTTTGACAGACTACACACCAAGGCATGGAGACGCATAACAATTACGTTCTTTCATTTGAACTTTAGAACGGATATGCTCAGAAGGCCATGTGTCAAACAACAGAGATATTCTCAGTTGGGGCTTCCTCAGTGTTACGTTAGATATATAATGATAAATAAATCATGTTTATCAGCTCACATACAGAAGTATGTATGATCCATTGCTAATAAAGGATATGATGAGCTGCCACAAACTGTCAGGGTGTACACAAGTGTACACAGGGTATTCTGATGTGTGCTGAATATTCTTGCGAATTCAATCTACATTAATATTCATGTGGAGTGGTGTGTAATTGCGCAAGCCTAGGGCGACAGTGGGAAGGAAAAACTCCCTGAATATAGAAGGAATAAACCTTGGGAGGACCAAAACTCAAAAAAGGAGCCATCCTCCTTGGATGGCCTAGATGTTTATTGAAATAATTAAGTTGTAGTAATAGTAAACTTAAGTAAATAATACAATTTATATCAATGATGAAATTTAAATAAGTAATAACATTAAAAATAAATAAAAACGAAATAGATTTAAGATAAGTCCATAGCAGTAAGGTATGGGAGGCACATCGTCTCCTAATAACTAAATGATGGAGGAAGTTACTGCATTCTGGCGGGACCCGGGCATGGAGGGACTTGTTATTGTTGATGAAGGGACTCAAAGAAGTCCTGCATCTTGTAAACGAAGTAGATGAGCATAACTAGACATAAATATGGGGTCAGTAGATTATATGTCAGAAACTTTCTGTAATATCAGACAACAATTAATATTTAGGAATTATATAAAAAAGTTTATCATGTTAATTGATGCTTTTGGTGCCAGATCAGCCTTATATTCACCTCATCCACATTACCTCATCATCACAGTAGCAGCCTGGGGTTAATTCACCAAAGTGAAAAAAGAATACAAAAATAAAGTGAATTTTGTGAAGTGATTTTTTTTTAAAAAACAGCAACCTCATCACTCCCACATGATCCAAAAAGGAAATTATTTATACACCCTAATATTCAGTGTACAACTTTCTCCAGTAAAGTTGTGAACTATATAGGGCCCTCACACTTTTGCCCAATGAAAAATGATTGAAATTGATGAGAAAATTCTGCAAAAGATGGTGTTTTGTTTATTTGTTGATATAATACGGTGTTTGTTTATTTGCATGACGTGGTGTCATTTCACTGACTAACTGTAAATACGGCTTTACATAAGGTAGTTTTAATGTCTAATTCCAGAACATGTATTTGCTCAGGTAAAAGTATTAAACCTACGATAAGCAACAATCCAAGCCAAGTGATGACTGTTAAATGGTGTAGATATAAAAACAAAAGCAATATATAAAGTTGTTTGGCTGGGTTGCATTGTAACAGTGCCAGATTAATTCCGTTCACACAAAGAAAAGCTTTAAATCACAGCACAGGAGGAGAGGAGAAAAGGAAATGTGCCAGTGTGTATTAAGTAGGATCAAAGCAATTATGACTTTGATGAATGTTATTCATTAGGCACAGAACAGTGGCTCAAATGTTTTTACCGTGAGTTTGAGGGAGCAGGAAGAGAAGCTTGGAAAAGAAGAAAGAAGAGATGAGCGAGGAAATGGAGGGCTGCATAAAACGGTACCATGTGTTTATAGAATGAAATTACTAGTACAATAACCAGATCAAGTTGAATGCAAATGATGATTTGTAGATAATTGTCTCACACATACAATATAAGTATTAAACATTTGATTAGCGACCACAAGGGGGAGACGGTGAACTTAGATGGACTTCTCTGATTTCCACAGCCCTTCTACAGGAAATTATATTCACACTTTTCGACAGGAGGCGCTTTGGGTGATGATTTATTATAGATGTTAGTGTGTCAGAGCAGAAAGGTAACTTTCAGTTAATTTAACACATGAACCATTTTAAGGTCAAGTAATCACTCTGTGGCAAAAGACTACCTTCAGAATGAAGTTGCAGCCTTTCTGTAAAATTTACAGACTCAGATATGGTCCAGACATTTAATGGTTGACTGAAATACATTAATTATGGAAAAATGCAAAAACACTCATCAATAATGACTAAAAAGAATTTTAAAGCGGCCTTTTACTTTAGTTGAATTTCTAAAGCATGATTTTATGGTCATGTTAGATTTCTGAAAATAACACAATTAATTATTGCTAAAGTAGTTGTTAGCATTCATTCCAGGGGGAAGAAAGAACTAAACAAAATTGAACAAAAAAATATTTATTGTCGGAATCAGTGGGTGTCAAATACACTCAGTTTTATCCCAAACATCTGATGGCTTATTTACATTGAATATAATATATTAATACATTCAATACATTAAATGAATAATGCAAGTTTGGGGTCCAATTACATTAAAAGTTTTAGTACAATAGTAAAATCAATACTCTGAATATGATGGAAGTATGCTTACTGACCTGTAGTATGTCTGTTAGCATCATATGTGTTCACGCCATATAATATGAGAGTGGATTAAATGAAAAATGTGTCATCACTTACACAATCTAGTGTTCTTTCCCAGCACCACCCCTGATAGATGTATTAAGCAAAATATTCTTACCTTCCTATTCTAATCATATTGGAACTCTGCGAAAAACAGTGGTTTGAATAGGCCCTGGCTATGGGACTATATCCACAGGTCTTTCTAATACATATATGGTTATATGAGGTGAACTTTAAACCATTTTAAAAACCATAGCTTCACTCACCAAGACTAGACTGCAAAACATAACATCAAACTTCCCTGCGTAAACATGAATTTAAACTGTCCAACCATCTCACTTGATCCATTCATTTTGTCAAAATGTTTTAGTGTTGTAGTTTATGAATAATGGCAAAATACAAAACAATAATATTTAATATTTAATGATATTCATTCTGTTGATTTACCTAACCAGCAACTGTACATAGCATGTGTCCATAGATAAGTAATGTTAATAATCTCTGTCACTGAAAGACTGATAGACAACCCTAAAGCAATAGACTGAATGAGGAAGCCTTGAGTGATCATGTTGATTGCAGTGTGAGAATTGATTTGGTACACCGGCCACATTCACATAATGGAAAGTGTCACATATCTGAGAGACACAGCTTGTGTAAACAGCCCAAACAATTTTATTTTGGGTATAAAGAAGTGCATTATTTTTTCACATGTTTATATAAATATCTAAATCTAGCACACACACTTGGGAAGAAAATATTAGCTATTTAGCAATTTAGCTATTTTATAACAGCAGTTAAAAATATTGCAAACACGAAAAGCCTCCCGGATAATCACCAAACATATTCTTCTAATTTTGTTTGCAGTATGCATTGTGCTGCATGTTTACAGTCTATAGCAAATAAATCTAATGGACTACCAGTATGGTCTACTCATAGCTACTCTTTTTTTCTGTGACATTCTATTTATGATTAAATCAGAAATATATGGTAATTGCCACCAGAATCATCAGAGAAATTATTTTCAGCAAGAAATATACAACATCCATAGCTAAGCACTTCTTATTATTCCATTGATTTTAGTTATTCTGCAGCAGTTGTTTCCTGTGCATAATGTGACACGGCATTTCTACCTCCATCATTAGTTTTTATTTTATGATTAAAAATATCTATGTATTCTAAATTTAATGTAATTTTATCTGCAATAAAATGTGTGGTATAAATTTGTAAGTAGTTTGATAGAGAAGACTGTAGTTTTAGAGGCATGTATCCAGATACTGGGCTATAGAGAGAAGAACAGTCATAGAAAGTCTGAATGCCACAGGCATAGTTAGTAATATCCCCGCTCTGGCTGCAGTATGGCAAGTGCTAGCCTACAAGCACCACTCTTTACATATTCTTGAGTGAAACATGTTTAAGATCCCAAAATAAACATGCACCAGGTAGCCTGTTGAAGAAGTCTCTACCCTAAGACACATAAAAATGAGTTGCCCCTATAGGAACACAAGCAGTTATGTATATTACTGGATATTTCAGGCTGCATTCGACAGCTCCATAGTAATTTTTGTCTTCTCTTCTCTTCTCTTCTCTTCTCTTCTCTTCTCTTCTCTTCTCTTCTCTTCTCTTCTCTTCTCTTTTGTCTACCTTCCAAGATATTTTTTGTGTTTTGGTGCTAAGGATATCTGTAGTGTGCTCTGGGCCCAACCCACTTGCAGCAAGGTGAGCTATTCAACAGGTTATAATCGTTGAATTGTTGGCTGTCCAAGTTGTGCTCTGAAAACAATATGGGCTTCAGAGACAATTGGGCAAAACTCATTTTGGAAAAAACAAACAATACATCCAATTATACTTTATGATCAAATATCTATAATCATTTATCCAATTCCAAATATTCATTTTGCTAGATACGCTTAAAATTTCATTTGAGTCAATTTTTAATCCAATAGTATTACTCCGAATTTGATGGGACTGACTCACCATTCCTTAGATCTAATATTAAAATTTAGATTTAATATTCATGTCCTTGTTAAAAAATGATTTGATCTACGGTCATCATGTCATAGTACAAAAGCTAACTGTGACTAATGATATCTGCCCACTGCCTTGTTATCACATCAAGAACACTATTACATCTGCTGCTTCAGCTGCATTTATTAATAACCTACAATTGGTAACATTTAAAACAACCATCAGGCGGTACATGCAGCCCACCAATTAGAATGCTTGTTTCACTCAACTTTAGATAAGGCTGCTTGTACTAGGGTCAAACATATTATGGAAAAAGGCTTTCTACTTGCTTTAATGACCACACCCATATTAATATGAACCACTCAGATTTTTAAACATAATTATTAACAAAGGAAATTGTAGGTATTTAAGGTCGCTTGGGGTATAGCATGGTAAAGTGTAGACATTCCCTTACTAAAGCTAAACCTGCATTTCCTCAGTAATGCAGAAAAATAAGGACAGTCCTTAAACTTTGAATTCTTCCTGACTGAAACAGTAATGATTTTATAAATGTATTTAATGATAGGATATAAAATATTGAGTGCAAAACCCAAAGCTAAACACAACACCCAGCTACTCATCAACCCACCAGATGCAGCACTAGTGTAGACATCTGTTTAATTAGCTGTAAATAATGACTAGAATATTTTACTCCAATTACTAATACAAACTGTCTTCTTTGATCATATCATTTAAGTCATCGTCATGCTTAATCGATCCAACTCCTACATCATTTAGGGAGTTTTCCTTTCCACTGTCACCATTGGCTTGGTCTGTTGTGTTATAAAAAAATCACTATATAAACAGAGTAGACTTTGACTGTGTCAAACAGGATGGTTTCACTGTGTGATCTTGGGCACAGTATGAGCATTAGAATTCATTATCACTACTCACTGATTCTCATCACTGACGCTATGTCTGTTCACAGCTGTCAGAATGACTGTGGTATGTATATAGCAAAAGGTGAACAATTGTGCTCTTTGGCAGTTGGCATTAGTGAGAATTTGATACACTCTGCATCCTGACAATTTCTTTGCATCTACATCTAGTTATACTTATATTTATAATTCCAGTTTTGGAGGAAAATGTATCTTGTGATTTAATAAAAGAGACATGAACATACTGCTATTTTAAATTTAAAAAAAATCCTTATTCTTCCAGTGCTTGCTTCATGAGCAACAATGCTTTGTCTACTCAACCCAGCAGACCCGGTGGCCCCAATTCCACTGCTCAGTGGTTTTTGTTTGAGCTTGCTTTGTGTAAAGTTACAGGATCAAAGCATGCCGATGACTGATAATGTAGCTTTGCGATTAGGGAGAAAGGGGAGTTACCATCTTTCGGTGTGTCATTTCCTCTCTTTAGTACCGAATTGCACTGTTTCTATCAACCGTTTCATCTCTAGGTTTAACATTTGCAAATAACCCTGTGGTAATTCCTACACACTGTCACATTATTACGCTTATTATTTTAGCTGTACAACCAAGCACAAAGCCTTCTTTGGACTGATCTCAACTGAATGCTGGATCATCTGATTTTGAAAGCTTGACCCTGAAAAGACTCTTCCTCTTCTGAACCTGTGCCATTTTAATTAAAGAAAAAATGTGGGTGCAGAAAGTAAGCCTATTGATGCCTGCTCGTTTCTTCTGTTATCCTGTAAAAACCAAGGATTCAGTCAAAAGTCTTTGCTTGAATACAACACTTAGGCCCTGATTAACATACTAAAGAAAGAGACTGGAATATGAAGTTAGCTGGTGTGTTAGGTGACACTACAACAATGTGGAAATTGTGTAAAGATATTTTATGTGCATTTGCTTTTGATAACCAGAATTGTAAACCTACTGAGCTTGCCTGTATCAGGTATGGTTAAGTCCGTTTTTGCATTGGAAGTGCACTACATTAGCAGGACATGCATGCTGTGTTTGTGTTATGGCCCAATCAATATGATTAGTAAAATATACTGTACCAGTAAACACATATATGTAGGAGCTTTCTAAATAAAAAGGTGTGCCTTTGCTATAGTGCACTTTTGTATTTGGCCCCCTGACTATGGAGTAGTTTCACCATCTTTGTTCAGAATTCAGACATTATTGAAGTCTAGATTTAAAAAATACTCAGGCCTTTGGTTACTATGTGATGCATGGCTCCGGTCCTGGGGGCATTGCTGGCCTGTCTGCTCTGTTGCACCATTTGGTCCAATAACAAGCCTTTTGGGGCCAGGATTTTGAGCAGAGCTTTGCCTTGAACTATGGGCAGAGCCAGCAGTTGACCCTTCATTGTCAAAGAGTTGTTGGTTGCTGCAGAGGTGGGTTGCTGACATCTCATGCATTTTCCTCATGTTTCCTTGTCGTTATGCCCTTTCTATGTGTACTCTTATAGGTAGTGCTGCCAGAGTCTCATGCTACACTTAGTATAACTGGGTTCTTTTAACAGACTCTGCGTTCTTGACATAATTAACTACATATTCTGTTTTCTCTCCAAACTGTTATTTTAGTACAAGCTGTAGTCTTCTGAGCTGTCATTAGTACCAGTTCCAGCCGTTAAATCATAAACTATACACTGGAAGACTATTTCACCTGTTGACTAAGAAAGAAATGTCACCAGAACAGCTACCTGCTAGACATTTCGAATAATTTTACTGGATTAAATAACCACCAGATTTTATGTACTATATTATTCAACTAATATGTTCTTTTCTCTATTTTATTTATTCTGTATTTTATTATTTTGTACTTTATTTTAAAGTTTTAGTTTTATAGTTTCTTTTTCTTATTTTACTATATAAATATGCTATTTTGCATCTCTGTATTTAAACTTATAAAAATATATTGTGTAAGTAATTTAATTGAATCGTTACAAACAACACCTAGGCTGCACAAGGAGGTTTTTGAGTCTTTGTCCCCCAAGGTTTCTTCCTTATCACATTTGGTGAGATTTTCATTGCCACTGGTGAACTAAGCTTGCTCAGGTTTTTGCAAAGCTGCTTTGGGGCAATGCTCTGCTGTAGTGCTATATAAATACATCTGACTTTGACTATTTTAAATACCATAACATAATTTTGATATGCTGTAGATTTTGATATTCAACAACAACAACAACAACAACAAAAACCCACTTTGTCAGTGTTCTGCACATAACTCCATGTCTAGCTAACAACTATTGATTCACTGTTATGCTAGACACATCCAGGAAAGCAAATTATTGACCAGTAAAGTGACATTAATGGTACATGTGTGTCATTTTCTGTCTACGCTCACTTTTCTTTTGTGCACTCTGTGACTCTATCTGTTAATCAGTTTGCACATTCATTGCATGTTATCATATTTACAGGAGATTACAAATCATACCATGAATGAATCAGGTGCTTCATAGATCACTATGTAATATTGACCATAAGAGAGGAAGACAGGCTGTCTATATGGATGTGGGAGAATGTGTGTTCGTAGGTTACACTGATGGATTCATTAGGTAAATGATAGATGAATATGTGGATTGTTCAGACAGCTACATCACATAACCATTGATGGATGGTTTGGGCAGTGATCCACTGCTTAATTAATCGATATAATCAAAAACCACACCAATCAGTCTTGGTAGACACACATGTATGCATTCAGCGATTTGATGGAGAGGAATTGATTTATTTGAAGTGAGACATTTTAGGAAGGCAATGGGGATTTAGTGCATTTAGTGTGCTCCTGCAATTCCTCCAAGAAGATAGCATTGTTGAAGGCACAGCTTTACAGCTTCCTGAGCCACTGTGCTAAATAACAGCCTTCATTCATAGCACAGTAATCCTACAACAAAGAATGGTCCAATAATCCAGCCACTGAATCGCTTCTCGATTTCTTAGCAAAGTCGATCTGGAGTACTTTAAGTGTCTGGGCTATACAACAGTATGTGGACAAAGAAGGATGAGGAGATATGATTGTCTGAAATACCCAGTGTCTTCTGTGAAAATCAGAAGAGTGGATTTCATGGACATAAGCTGCTTAAAATTCATGAAGGCAGAGAACTTTAGAAATACAAACATTAGACAAAAACATGGAACTGGATATCTAAACATGCTCAGATGCCTCGTGTGGTGGTTATATTGACTGATAGTTTATGCATCGCTCGTTTTTCATCCTGCCGAAGGGGAAACTAGGCTGCTCAGTGCTGGGGGAATTCCCTACCCCTGCTTATGGGTAATTTGTCTCTTTGCTAAGGACACACATGGAGACAATTGTGGCCTCCATCCCTCCATACGTGCCCCCTGGCAGGCAGCTCAGGTTCAAAGGACATGCATGTACCACATGGCTATTAGCACGAGCATGAGCAGAGACTCAGAGAGACACATAGTTCTGAGGATAGACAGTTGGATGAATGGACAAATTAATTATCAAATGAACATTAGACACTACTACAGGTAAATATGCAGACTCTAACTCCAAATTATACTGAGAATATTTGATAAATGATGTAAATGTAAAGTGTATCACCCACATTATGTAAACATCTCGTTGGTAAAGCATGTCTACCAGTAAAATGTGTGTGTTTATTTTTCTTTCTGAAATTAGGAGGCTGTATATGTATGGCTGGCAGACTGTTTTCATCCCTGCTGTGCCCAGTACAAGCCCTACAATGCCATCAGTCAGTGTCAGCACTTTACTGAGAATGGTCCACCGCCCAAATAACATCTGGGCAGCCGTGGCTGTGCAGTGGCCCTTTTTTTTTACTGATAGACCAAAGTGGGGATGAGAGAGCGCCCAACAATACATAGCAACATGTGCATACTATATACAGGCTATTCTGTTTACGCACAGGATAGGCTTAATAGACTGGCAACTTTCTTGTCAGAAATTATGTTATGAATGCCCTTAAATTGTACTATTAAAAACCTTTACTGACCTGTTTGAGCTACTCTCAACCTTTCAAGGTCCAAAAGTGAAAGAACCTTGCTGTACAATCTGCTGTTCTGAGCTGTATTCAGTACATATTTGCATGGGTGGCGGTGTAATGAGGCGAGTCTTGAGCTGCTACACTATCACAGTGCTTTCCTACTTTATCTTCCTCTGCCAGCTTTATACACCAACAAACTCTCTAATCCTCTTAAGTTTCCCTTAGAAAAAAAAACAGACAGTCTGGACATGCGATGTTGTTGAACAAACGTCAGGCATTCTCATTATTTCTTTACTAGTGCTGCAAAATGAAATGTGAAATATCATCTTAATTATGTTCTGCTTGTGACATCAGACAACCTTTTCTAGTTAGGACTAGGGAACGACTCATTATATGATGAACACATAAATCAGTTTCATTTGAAGTCTATTTATGTTATGATGTATCTAGGCAGGGCATTAGAGAGAACCCATGAAATCCAAACAATCCCACCAGAGGTCTGCAGTAACATACTACATTTACACTTATAAAACATAGAAAATTGTACAAAAAAACATTTTGCTTTGCTACTTACTGCTTCTTATTTTTTAATTTAATTTCAAAATTCTCAGACATGAAGTGTTAAAATAAATGGCTGTGTTTCATATGTAATGTAGAGAGCATGTCTAGTGTACAGGAAGCTGTGTAGGGTTCAGGCTGCATTCTGATATTGTTGGATTACAGTGGGTAAGAAACATGAAATCATATTATTCAATCTTATTGATCACATCTTTTGAAAAACAAAATAAATTGTTAAAAAAGGTAATATCCATAGCGTAAGATTAATACTAATGCCTTCTGTGATCGTGTAAGTGTAAAATTCAAGGCTTGCTAGTAGTCAAATGTGTAAAATACTAAAGCCTTTAAATAATTACATTTTTTAATTTGATAGCGATCGTCTATGATAAGGCTAATAAAGGCTAATATCCTGCATGTCACTAAGCAGGCACGAGGCACTTACACTGAACAGCTTCTGCATGCTTAATACATGAGTATTTTAACTATTAATATGAAACCATATTCAGTCAGGATTAGTTTAATAAAAGGAGACGGTGTAATGCAATTATTACTGGAGTATGTCTGTAATTTTAGCTCTTCCCCATCCACCACTGGCATGATTTTCAAAGACTTAACTTTCACATGTTTGGAAAGTTTATAGCACATTTTAACTACTATAAAATAGCCTTTAGTGTCCGTAGTCAATACAAGCCCAGTCAAAACTGTAGTGTTGTAAAAAAAGAAAAAGAAAAAGAAAAAATAATTAAAAAATAAAATAAAATAAAATAAATATATATATATATCTCCTCATGTTTCTATGGGAAACCATATTCATGCGTTCACTCAAGTACAGACAGTGCTGGAATTGCTCTTCTAAATTGCCTTCTGCCCAAAGCAAGCCAAAATCTGGAATTAACAGAGCATAAAAGACAAATAATAAAATTAACAAAATCAATGTTCTCCTAATACATAATACTCCATAATAACATTTAATGATGGTTTAGCTTTATAAACATTCAAGTGCTGCTCCTTAGGTTAGGGCAAATCTGTTAACTGAAACAGCTTCCATCCTGTGCGCTGTTCACAGATGTGATTACATTCTACTAGATTTGGAAATGTAGCCACAGACATAAATGCAATAGAATTATATGAGAGCCTATATAACGAGATCACACTGCTTGAAACTGCATTGGCAATCACATGAAAATGGCTAATCATCATTTTTCTACATAAAGGATATGCTGTTACAATACATCTTGTAGATATTTCCAAGGTTTTTCTTCAGAGCTGGTCATTGGTCCACAATGTAGACATGTCCATTAACTGTATTTAATTTATACAAATGACTCCTAATCATGTTCATGATTTACTTAATTAATTAATCTCTGAATCATATTTATTACAGATAAAACCACTTTTAAATTTATTTAGACATTTACTCAAGTATTCATTTTTAAGACACTGCCATTTTACGTGAGTACCAGTTAAGCCACCTCTGAATTCCATGTATTTCTTAACCCATGGTGTCACTCAAGGCTGCACTGACCTTGAGTGTCCTGAGCTGTGGTGCCATGACAGTTCTGGCATGGTGGTTTATCGTCAGTAATTAATGCTGGGGGATGCCTCTCTCCTTGTACCTTCTCTTCATTCTGTGTTTCCCTTTTCCCAAGCCAACCTCTCCCTCTCTCTCATGACATTTCACACTCTATCGTAATCCTATCATATTCAGTCTCATGTCTGGTCTTGTTTGTTATTGTTTAGTTTTCACTCCATTTTTTGAATTTGGCTACTTTGTTTTCTGGATGCTCTTCCCTCATCTCCACCTCCTGCTGTATCAAAAAAGATATTTTTGCAGACTACAAATGTGGGCAACCCCCCCCCCCCCTAAAAATAAAAAGTGGTTTAGGTGGTATAGAGTGGACTGGTTGGCCTTTCTAAAGTTCCTGTGTGTCGCTGGTCAGAGAACAGCTTTTCCCTTGATACACTGCCATTGACCTCACCCCTGAGGGTCGCACATAGTGTCACCAGGAGTCATAGTCTGTCTCTGCCACGCCCTGTGCCACCTGCAGCAGCTGTTCTTCATCCGTAGTGCCAGCTGTTCCTCCTGACCTGTGCAACGGCAGCTGCTCTCACATGACTATGCTATGAATTATAATTAACATCTTGGTTACCACCTTTTTCTTGCTTGCTATTACTGAGTTGGTTCTCTATGTGTAGGTAAGAAACTAAAACACCTAACATATAGTTCTGTGTAATTGTAATAAAATGGCATTGCTTTATATTTATGGGAAAATCCCATTCCCTGCATGTGAACTGTTTGCCCTCAGTACCAGCACAGCCATCCCAAACTGAAACGATGTGAAAAAGAATATTTTCCATTTCACTGATGCACACCCAAAGCCACCAAAAAGATCTAATCTCTTAAAAGAGTGTGTGTATGTAGCACTGGGGAGTCACAGAGAGTGATCACATTTTCATATTCAACAGATACAGACAGGTGAAAGGGCAGAAACGCATGACTGCATGAATAAACATCATGTCTTGTCCTGGCACAATTATTCCACAGCAAGCAAATGGTGTGAGTGATATGGTCTCTAGGTACATGCTGGGCCACTGGAGCGCAGAGGAAATTGGGTTTTCCACTTGGTCAAAACCATCATGGTGGCACAGAAGAAAGAAGTAACATCAGCTCTTTTTAGGCCATGTCACAACAGGCAACAATTATGTTACATTGCCATTTCATTTTGGTATGCCCCCAGAATTTAATGCTACTGATTAATCATCAATGCTCCATGTCATAAAGCTAAGTATCTGCAATAAGCAAAAATATAATGGAAAGCTGAGATTAGAGTAAGCATGTTGAGGTTTCGATTAATTTCTCCCTTGGTCTACTACTGGTTTAAAATAAAGCAAAAGTCTTTTGAGATGTGTGTGTGACATATTGCAAAATGGAAACAGATGTGAAGCAACCAACACAATGCACACTAATATCTCATCAGACAGTGCTGCATGGAGCAGACTTTAGTAAATATTTTTCAGTACAAAGTATTCGAGCTATTGTTCTTGTTTTCTTCTTTTTAGTTTAACATCATAGCAGCATCAATGCCTATGATAACAACAGACGCATGGTTATATCAAAACTCTAGTTATGGACAAAGTTCCCACAGAGTTATCTCAGAGCTATGAGGCTTGTCTGCACTAACCACATGAACCACCTTGTTCAAAAATTCAGAAAATGGCTGGTTAAACAACAGGATCTATTTCCCATAATTAGTACACAAGCACTAGAGGTGCAACGGACCACAGATCTGTTGTTATTACCAATATTCAGGGACAGAGGGCCCGGGTGTGGCTCAGGGACAATATTGTACCCCCATACCCCCTGTATGTCATTGAAAGTGGCATATGCAGGAGATGTACCTAATTTGGTGGGAATGTAGGCCATTTTCCTAAATGAAATCATTTACAAATGTACATTGTATCAGCCATGCCCAGGAAGATTGTATTTTGTATATCTGGATGTGTCTGCATTATGACGTATTGCTACATGATGGTTCATTTGATTCAAGTAGGAAATGTGAAAATTGATTTTAAATTGCAAAGGGACTTTATCTATCTGGCACTGTGGGTGGCATGGTGGTGAAAACAATTAGCACGTTCACCTTATGGTGTTACACCAGCGTCCCTGGTCCAATCCCGATCTTGGAGTGGAGTAGCATTTGCATGTCCCTACCAAGTCTGTGTTGGTTTACTCTGGATACTCTGCTTTCCTTCCACGTTATGGTTATATGGTTAATTGGTTGCTCTAAATTTGTCCAGTATGCATGTGTCCTGACTAGTAGCTATATAACCTTGCTCCTGTCGCAAATAGCTCTGGATGCTGATGTAATATTATATAAACAAGCAAACAATCACCATATGTATGGTGTAGAAATGTGAAAATGACTAATTTTTGACCAAACACACAACAGGCAGGTGTCAGTAACTTCATAATACACTGCTTTATATGGTCAAAACTTCAAATTATTAGTTATTATTATAATTATTATAATTATTAGTTATGATAGATATGCACCACTATGTGAACAGAAATAGTGGCCTTTTACATGGGTGATAAATCATGAAATTTGGCACACACGTCTCTGCTTGTAACAGTTACACAGGGGCAGGGGTTCGGTCCCCAGTGCGGCCCAAGGAAAAGACCAACGGATGTGTCAGCAGTATTATAACTTGATTCTAAGCTTCCATTAAAAGGCAGTTCATTACAAATAAAAATCACAACACAGGCCTCATGTAATGTAGTAGAAATGTTTGTCTAGCTGGATGCCAATCACATTGCGTGACTGTTCGATTCTCTCTGCCTCATTTCTGCCCAGCATAGGCTCACAAATGATACCTATACCTTTAGTATAAATGACTCTTATAAACCTTTAGCAATAAATATTGCTTCTTTCTGTTTGGAGGCTATTTATTGGTCATTTGTGGTCCCATATGTGTGAATACAGAAAATTTGAACCATGGAACCATGGATATGGCTGAAACAATAGCATTTTAAATTAAAAGCCTGTTTCCAATGAAGCATATGGAAAGGTTTACAAACTGGCTGAAAAAGAGAGGCATTATCCTATATTATATATTAGCACTTCTAGTGGGGGACTGGAGTCTTAGATAGTGTGGAGAAGCTAACAGAGCTGGCTGTGATAAATTCAGTATTTTTCATGTGAAAAATGGTTCATTATAAGATTTCTGTTGTAGTATTTTAAAATATAAAACAAATAAACAAGTACAGAAAATATAACAAATTGTTAGCTTTATAGCGTGAAATCGTGTGGGGGACTGGCCACCCTGTGATGGCAAAAGGCTGAATACATATAGAAGTTTAAAAAGGACTACCAGTGTCACATAGGCCATGGGTTTAGAACTTCTAAAGATATGCCAAAAAGGTCATCAAACAAGGAAGTTCTTCTGTTCTTACCTTAGCTGAAAGCACAATATTCACTGTTACAGCAGTGTTAAACAGTGCAGAATGATAGACTATTCTTTAGAAGTGTTCTATAGTCTCTGTTTTGTTCTATGTCGCACTATACAAAATACTGAACAAAACTAAAGGTGGCATAGCGGTTCGGTGTGCAGCTGTGGTAGCCTAGTGGATAAGATTCAGGATTCAAAACCCACCTCTTCCAAGCTGCTACTGTTGAGTCCTTGAGCAAGGCCCTTAAGCTATCAATTGTCAGTCGCTCTGGATAAGATCGTCTGCTAAATGCTGTAAGATGTATGTAATGTAAGAAGGTCCTGGGTACTTTCTTATGTGGAGTCTGCATATCCTCCCTGTGTCTGTGTGGACTTACTCTGTGTATTCCAGTGCTCTTCCACAGTCTAAAGACATGCATGCTAGGTTGATTGATGTTTCAAAAATGCCCTTAGTATAGGAGTATGCGTATGAGTGTGTGCTTTACGATGGGTGATTGATCTTTAAGCTTAGATTAAGCTGGATAATGTAGCAATATAAAAGTGTCAAGTTAGATCCTAGACATTAAACAAATACAAATGTTGTAGCACGAATTGAAAAAGGCTGTTGATGCAATAATTCTAGAATGCTAGTTCTATAGCAACTACAGTTAAATTGCTAAAATTGTTTAACATTGTTCACATTCGTTTTTAGAATTGTGCATGATTTTACTATGTGATTAAGTCAAGGAATATACACCAGTTCTTGCACTTGTTTGTGTGCTATTCTCTTTGTCTGTATTATGATTTTAATGATTTGACCACATATTGCTATGAGTAATAGACATAGAAATCCAGTTTGAAAGACTTCATGACGTGTACGTTGAATAATTTAGCCACAATAACAATTGAATGATTACTGATGGGTGTAAACATCCAGAATTGAGATGTCTTGCTTATAATGGGATGCTAAAGACAACAAACAGTCAATACGACTCATATACTTCTCTTTCTTCACCTTAGCTCAAACACAGAAAAAGTCTAGAGTGAATGGAACGTAATAGGATTGCTCAATTAGGTGCCAAATGGCTTTCTAAGGACCAGTATTTTACTTCTAATACATTGTAAAGCTGATAAAGGGACACAGAGGTAAGACAGGGAGTCAGTGCCAGACATAAGCTTCATATTACACAGATTTTATCACCTGCACAATTCACCACCAGGACACCCTGATGCAATATGATATCTTCCATATCTCAATAAAAAAGTATAATACAGGACATTGTGCGCTTAGTACTAGCCATTACAGTAAGTCAGTTCTGTCTAGGAGTGAACGGGAATGAACTTCATTGCCATGCAGGTCCTGATAACCTGTCTGAGGACTGGTCAAGACTGAAATTGGCTAGGACACACTAAGCCACAGGAGCGGAGATCCATCCTGAAGTCAATTTGCAGCATCATTTCCTGGCCATGCACCTTTGAACACCCTTGGTGGGTTTAGAAGAGACACATGGAGGAATAACTCATATGCAGACAAAAGAGAGCGTGAAACAGAAATTGAATAGACGTTTCATTGTGCTATATGTTAATTAAATGTGACCTCACCCCAGTGCCCTGAAGATATACTGCAGAATTCATCAATTTAATTCCACACACAGATATGACAATCCTTTAAACCAGACAATTATTGTTATTGAGAGAAATTTAGCGTTTGATCTCCGGAATGAAAATGAGCCCAAACATCACAGTCCCCTTTCCTTTTAAACTGTGGTGTTTTCCCAGCAGAGACATAACTTCTCCATGTTGTGCACAGATAACTGCTATTACACTGACAGCCTGGAGGTTTCATATGAGCATCCTCATTTTGCCCTGTTTGTAACATTTTGTGGGGAGTACCTCCCAGAACACCCTCTTTCAACTGTTCTTCCAGGCATTTATTTTATCTTTACGCGTCATGAAAACTGCTAACTGTGATGAGCTTTAGGACCTCTGTGATCAAAATGCAAGCGTCACCAATATGTAGCTAATTGGAATTTTTGTAGACTCTGTAGGCACGCCATCATTTTTCCAACCATCTTCAAACGCCTAAATTTCATACAGATAAGATGCAGACAAATATCTAGATAAGTGGCAAAAAAATATCCAGATTACTTGTGGTGATGTCTTGCAAATCAATAGTGTTGAAGCATAGTTGTACAATCCAGTGGGTGTCCAAGATTAACTGAAATCTAAAAAGGAGTTTGAGCCTCCAGCTACTTGATATTTATTTAGCAAGGTATTTGCAATTTTATGCTTCTCTTTAGTCATGCTTATAAAGTCACATGGGTATAAGGGGTATTAGTAGTTGCCGGTGCTTGACAACTGCAGAATGTGGGTAATTAGTCTTTATTTAATTGCAAACATTTGATTTTTATAAACATTTTTATAAAAATACTGGTTATCTGGAAAATTACAAAAGTAGATACTGTTCCTAATTGTTTCTTATGTAAGGAGAACACACAGTCATGCACACACTAAGGGACACTTTAGAGACACCAATTAACCTGGAGGACCCAAAGTAAACCCATGCCGACACGGGGAGGAAATGCAGACTCCACACAGAAAGCACCCAGGCCGGTCCACCCTGGGATTGAACACGAGACCTTCTTGCTGTGAGGCAGTGGTACTACCCACAAAGCCACCGTGCTGCCCCTGAAAGCATTATGTGTAGAAGAAAAAACCCATTACATTCCGGCATTTAAATTCCCATTATAAAGTGGGGGTATTTTATTTACCCTAACCGTCTGCTCTCTAAAAAGACTGGTGATCCGGAAAATTACAGAAGTAGATAATGTTCCCAATTGTTTCTTACCTCTTCCTACACCCTTATCTATCATTTTTTTCAGTGGTTAATTATAAGGCAGTGGTTGTTTATTTTATATTGTAGCATTTGTTGCTAAATGAAATACAATGTAAGGCAAAATAGAAGACAGCACCTTACCTGTGATAAGCCTGACCCTGCTCATGTTCAAACGTGAAGCTTCAACCATACCACAGATGACATGCAGGCAATCAGAAAATATGTTATGGTGTATAAAGTAAAGACATATATAAAGTATGTCTGAATTTCCCATGAAACATAGTGGAAATATGTTATTATCAATATTCACTTGGTGAAATTAGGTGCTTTCAGAGATGAACAATTGGTTGTAGTGTATATACCATTTTGTCCTGATTGATCAAAATTTGATGATTAATTTAAAATTAAAGCTTGGCTGTTATTATTGCTAATTGTCAAGGTTATACAGGTACTGCATAAATGATTATATGGCAAACTATTTGAACCTCTTGCATTAAGAGTTAATGTGAAGGTGAAAATAGATTTAGTTGTTTTCTATCAGTGATGACAATCAGGTGTAAGTGGGTGCTCTGTTGAATTTAAAGAAAATCGATCTATTAAAGTCTGATCTTTACAACGATGGTTGTGGATGTGTGTTACGACACAAACAACAGAGCTTTCTGAGGACCTCATGGAGAGCTGTTGATGCTCATTAGGCTGCCAAAGTTTTTAAGTCCATCTCTCGAGAATGAGGACTTCACCAATCCAGTCAGAGATACTATGTACAAACTGAATAAATGCAGGCCCACCATTACCCTCTTCAGGTATACTAAAAAAGATCACTATACATGAAGAGTGCAGTACTCTGCAAGTCACAAAGGTAACTTATAAGTATCGTAAGCATGCTCTGGACATAACATTGGCCACCATCAGGACAACACCGAACAATAATGGTGAACATGGAAGTGTTGCAATTTGAAAGAAATTGCTCTCCAAAAAATGCACATCACATGGCACATGGACATTGGCTATTATAAGAACATTCTGTGTGTAGTTCTGTGAACTATAAAGCTGAAAAGCATTATCCACCCATCCATTATTTTTCGCCTAATCCACACAGGGTCGTGAGCAAGTCGGTGCCTACCTGACAGCTCCGGGTGCAAGGGCAGGAACAACCCTAGATGGGGTGGCAATCCATCATAGAGAGCGCACACACACACACGCGCACACACACACACACACACACACACACACATACACAGTCGAACGAAGGGCAACTTTAGAGACAACAATTAACCTAACACACATGCATTTGGACTTTGGGAGCAAACCAGAATATCCAGAATAGAGTAAACCCACACAGACACGGGGAGAACATGTAGACTCCACACAAAAAGGACCCAGACAGCTCCACCCTGGGATTGAACCTTCTTGCTGTGCTACCCACTGAGCCACTGGGAAGCCGTCCTGGGAAGCATTATGTGTAGAGGAAAAATATATTACATTCCAGCACAATATCCTTGTATCTGTGACACATGGTGGTGGAAAATCCTTGCCATCAATCCTGGAATAATCTATTATAAACTATACCAGCAATTTTTAAAGGAAATTGTGTGGATATCTGATATTGTGGATTATGTAGCAGGATAGTGACAATAATTGTTGAAATAGTTGTTACTACACAAAGTGTTAGACCAGATGCTGAAACTAAAAGGTAATTTACTTTTGTCACTCACCGATATAGAATATTGGATCACTTTCCACTTAAATGACCATGTGTAATGTGGAATCTGAAAGGTACCAGGTCAGTACAGAAACATGGACAATCCGAACGGGTTCACAAACTTTCAAGGGCTATTGTATAATATGATTATTTTAATTCATAACACTTATACATACACAAAATTTGACAACTAATCCACTGGGGCTTTGGTGTGCTCTTCAAGTCATATAATAAAGGATGACCTAATAAAGGACTGAAAATGTAACAGACCAAAACAATCTAGACTGGCAAATATTTGAGAGAAATTGTCTGAAAGCAGGGAACAACATATAATATAATTGTGTCTATAATTGTGTTACTGTATCTGTGCATCCTGCAATGCTTTATTACTGACTTTGCTTTGGGTCTGGAGCCTAACCTGGAATTTACTGGGTACATTCAAATGTACACACTGGACAGGGTGCCAGTCCATTGCAGGGTTTTGTAAAACCACCACCCTGCATTCCCAGTGCAGGCCCCATCTGCTATTTGAACCATTTTGAACAAAATTTCCAGCAGTTGTTTCTTCCACTATGTCACTGGAGCTAAAAGGCATACAGCATTAAACTGTTAAATGTTCACAAATCTAGGACTATGCTTTATCTTGTTAATGTTGGCATAAATTCATATTAAAATCAGCACTCATGTTTTTTAGAATAGACACTTAAAAGATTTTGAATAGGTCAAAATGTATTTGAAGCCAAGAACAAGGAAAAACCCAAACAAACAAGATGAGCTTTAGCTCATGCATATTTCATGCATTTCAGAACTCATCAATACCTTTGAATAAAAGAGCTAGTTTCTGGGTCGCCCAAGGGGATGGAAAAATGCTGATAATCTTCTTTAGGTGAGCTTCTGTGAGAGAGAGGTGGAAAAATGAAAGTTGAAGGAAGGGTCTCAGGTGCCCTGTGTAATCATAACATACACAATAAGCCCTGGACTACTTTTTTGCAGTCCCAATGTCTTAACAATCAAAATTTTGCGACTGGTTCAAATTGGCAATTGGATTGTTTCTTGGTAATGCAGAAAACATACCATAGAAGATGTACACATGAAAACATTGTTTAGTTGTTTTTAATGCAGTCTTGCTTGTGGGGCAAACAGGATGAGCACAACCCTGGGTTCATATAGACTGAAAAGAAACTGAATAATAAAAACATTCAGCCTTTTGGAAAGGGCAATTTTTATCCGTTTTAAGAAAAATGTGCAGGATTTGACGATGATGTGTTCAAGCTTGTGATTCAGAACACGGTCACACGTTTCTTAGTTATCTGCTGGACCTGTGAGGGAGGTTTTTAAAAGGTTCAGAATAGGGTAATTCTTTGCTAGTAGGTGGATCAAACTAATTCAGATGCATTCCATAATGAATGACAATGGAGGACCGATGGAAATGAGATGTGGTGAGAGAAGCCAAATACGGTAATGGGGTTACTGGAGAGGATTCTATTAGATATGACATCTTTGTTCCTTCATTCAACAATTAATTCATTTATTCATATTCATTAACTGATTTATTACAGTCTTAATTCATTTGGAGCTTGAAAAGGAGGCCAGTTTATTGCAGTTCATTACACACTTATTCATTAAACCTTACTCACACATACGACAATTTAGATTAGTTACCTAAATTAACTTAGGTAATTCAGAGTATCAGAACCCCCACTATAATGTATGAGGTAACCTGATTCAGCACATTGAAAATTTAGAACTACACAGTTTTGCATATGGGTGGACTGGAAGATATGGATCGCATTTTGAATAGCATATTGCATCTACCTACACCCTCCACATTCTTCCTATCAGTGAGTAAACTAAACATTCATTTTATTCAAGTAGCACAAACCAGAGATTCCAAGTTTGTTCTGGATCTTGGATGTATGTGGCGTTTGAATGCCGTCCCTGTTTTTATGTACGTTTTCTTCAGCACATACTGTAACATTCCAAATTGTTAGGTTAACTAGAACTGTGGTAGCCGAGTGGTTAAGGTACTGGACTATGGACCAGAAGGTCCAGGGTTCAAATCCAACCTCTGCCACAGTTGGGTCCCTGAGCAAGGCCCTTAACCCACAATTGCTTGGATTGTAATTAATGTATTAATTGTAAGTCGCTCTGGACAAGGGCGTCTGCTAAATTCCGTAAATGTAAACTACTCACTCTACTAGTCACCTCCCCCCCCCCCCGCCCGCCATGCTGCCCCATAACCCATAATTCAGGAATAAATTATCATAAATATCATATTTAATTCTACTCAATTAAATAACTCTGTTAAACTGACTGACAATGGCTGTAACTTAAGAATAGCAATTGTGACACTCTTCATCACCTTCCAATTGTAAAACTAACAGAAGAACCTTGTTAGTAGCAAAATAAGAGGCAAAATTTACTGCAGAATTGTTAAAATTCATACTTTACCAGGAGGGAATCATCAATTTGTGATTCTCCTCTGAGGAGCTCTAAAGCATACCAAAAGCACCAGCTTCATTATGTCTCCTCCTATCAAACCTGCTCTCAGTTTTACTGAATATGGTTATGCAGGATGATTTACTGGCTGAGGCTGTAGAATAAAGCAAGTGTGCTGCAAACTAACTGTGAATGGCCCTAGCGTGAGTACTCACTACCTGCTGCGAATGGCATGATGAAATGGATTTGTTCTTCTCACAATGGGAAGCCAACTAATTAGTCTGCTAACGTTAACGTCATTGCATGGCTTTGTTTCAGTGAATTATATACCAGCAGTTCTTATAGTGGAACAGCTTAAGTTGTCCTACAACCATAATATATCAAGTCTTAAAACATAACGTAATATTTCAACACGACAAGCAAACGTTTCTGGGTTGGGCAGGATGCGGATAAAATCCAGACAAAATAGGACAGATTACTCTTTAAGAAAAGCGTTCAAATCTTGGAGTAATGCAAGTTCTTTAGTGATGGTGTCACTGATGGAACGGTGACTGAGCTGAGAAACAGAAATGTGACATTACCTTTATTCACACACCAACAGACCATTTATTCTAAAACAGGGGATGATGCCAAAAGTTAATCCCCTCAAACAGTAAGTGGTGATTGATTAGCAGCTTTTCACACACAAGACGACAAACACCAAAATGAAGTGCTTTCTCTTTTTGACTCCTGTTGCTCCCCAGTGGCACTAGATAAATCATCAGGGATTCTTGGAGAGTGTGGAGGTTTCTCTTGCCAGTACTGGCAGCATTTATTGTAGTGTGTTTATGCAAAGGTATGTGCAGGCCAGACTAAACATGCTGCAATTATAATAAGTCCCCTAGGCTGATAGCTTTGGTTCTTGCAGACAGAAGTGTTTCATTCTCAATTGTGGTATGTTTTATGGGTTAGCATCGCTGTAGCAGGTATCTCTCTTTTATGGGACGGGAACGATGGCAAGGTTTGATCCCACATGAATGTAGCAGCATTGCCACACAAAGTGTGTTCCTCTGCTTGCCAATGCTGCATTAGCATTACCAACCTTCCAGACAAAGGATGTATTGATGCAGACAAAACATATGATGCAAAAAAATTCTCATTTATCTTTTTGTCATGCAAAAATGAGCAATATTTATCCATTTTCTCAGGCTCTTAACCTGGGGAGCACAGGACATCTTGTCACACTTATTTAAACTTTTTAAATATGGTGAAATCAGTAAATCACTATGGTAAAAAATGAATGGTTTGGTGTTTGGGGCAAATGACACATTTCTCACAATCATTTATTAAAAAAGTAAAGAAATAAAATAATGTTACATATATTAGCATCTGCTACTTAGTCATTGTTATATATATATATATATATATATATATATACTTAATTTGCATTTTTTACCATGCGTACCATTTGCAAAACATCTGCAAATGGTACGCATGGTAAAAAATGCAAAAATGCAAATTAAGTCCACTCATTTCCATCCATTAGAGTTAAAACTTTAGATGGCATAGGTAAAATCAATTGGGATGTCATTGAAATAAACAAGAATGGAGGAAGTAAACTTTTTTGTAAAGGAATTTTAGTCACGTAAGAAAAATGTGTGCATTGATTTGCCTGGCAGCATGCGGACATCACATCACACCTCCTTATATATTCATTCATTTATTCTCATAATCTGGTACAGTATAATGTTTACATTCAGTAGGGTTGACTACTATGTTGACTATTATCAAACTGCAACCAAACTGACCTTTTACTTTGATCTGATCAGGTGGAACGAATCACAGCTTGATACGGATCTGGATCTGGAAATCCTTTAGCTCTGCCCACTTCTGGTTCTTATTCTCCTCATAGAAACTACAGAGAATGTAGATAGCATCCCTTGCTTCTGAGTGTGGGATACGTACCCCATTGGCACATACTCTTAAGAAGTGGAATGGCTGAATGATTTTGCCAGAGGGACTATGGGTATCCTCCCTTATAATGTCATTGTAACTCCCCATTCATAGTATCTAGAAGCGTGTAGTACACACTAGTCATGAAGTACGTATCCACAGACTAAAACTGGTCCTCTGTTTCTGCTCTCCTGACTTGACATTGCAGTAGGAATTGAAATGTTGCGCCTCTCTGCCTTCTCTGGTGCAGATTTTAATATTTCCTCAAATCTCTCTTCAGACCTTAAAAAGTTATTTGCAGTGAGTGAAGGACACCATTCATTACCTTGTAGGCAGTTGAGTGGTCCAATATTTCTCCCAGCAGAGAATCTGATGTTAGAGCAGTGATTCGGAAAACTGGAGTGTTGATTTCCAGGCGGAGAATAAATACGAAGCTGATCGCATTTCTATACTTCTTAGCATGCCCTTGGGCCAGGTTAGGTGGATCGCTTTTACAGATGTCATCAAAGAGCTTCATAACTCAGCTTTCAGAATACTCTGAAAGTCCTTCAAGGCTCTCAGACAAGCCCATAGGGTAGCCAACTGCTTCCTTAACTCAACAGAATGCTGTCCAGGATACATACACTGTTCTTTCTCAATGGCTTCATGATGAGTGAGTGCAAAAAAAACCCAAAAAGTTTCTACACAAGTGTCTGAAGGACATACATTCTGGCATTAAGACTTTATACATGCTACTCATGTTTGCTGCTCCACATATTGCATTCTTCAGATCCTGCCCTGTAGTTGTTTCACAATTGCACACTTCAATGAGTCTCTACTTTATTTGCATATAATGAAGGTATTGCACAACAAATGTCACTTGTTGCAATACATCGGATGTTTCATTCTGTGGGATGGAGAGCATGTCAGGTTATTTTATTTCATATTGCGTCTTCCTTGCCCAGCACTGCAGTTATGTCACCTAGTAAGATGTTAGTTCTAGGAGTAAAACGATACACTCTGCTCAAAATTTGATTCACGATACTGATGATTCGATTTTCTCATTGCTTTTACGTTTGATAAAAGCCATTTTATTAACCATTGTGTATATGCTAAAGTGTAAACGATGCAAAAACAATGCCTTGTATTTCCTTGTATATTTTCCTATGTATAATTTTGTTTATGTTTGTATGTAAAAACCTGCAAATAAAAGAAATGACTAGAAACAAACTAGAAATAATCAATATGCTCTATTGCTTTGTATCATATCTTAAGGTATCAAGTGAAAAGATTTCTTTTTTTCATGAAGAATAACCGTTTTATTGTTTAACTATCTATTTTGGTAATAATGCGTACCTTTCTTGTATAAAAACAAAACAAAACAAGAAACTTTAGTTTTTTATTTCTGCATTGTACACCCCTAGTTAGTTCAGCTTATAAATAGCCTCAGGTCTGGGTTAGAATCATCACTTTGTGTAGTTTGTTTGTTTATTTGGGTTATTTAACATCTCTTTCGGCGTGGAAATTTCAGCGACACACACAAGGTTATATCAGGACTAGTTATATATACACACTCAAGTCAATGGCAATTTAGAGTAATCGGTTAAACTAATACGCATGCCTTTGGACTGTGAGAGGAAACCAGAGTATGTGGAATCCACAGAAAGGACCCAGGCCCCTCTCCTCTGGGATTAAACCCACTTTGCAGTTCACTTTGTATAGTTAAAATAAATTGTGGATCTATAAAAAGATTTCAATAGAATCACACGAACAGTTAAACTTGCGCATCTGAGCTTATAAAGGCACTGGACTAGTGAACTGAAATGACAATAAGCAGGCTTGCCTTGCTTACAACTACCACATTTTGTGTCACGGGTATAATTATACAAATGATTGCATAGACTATAAACCATTTAATATGTATTTATTTGCTTCAGTTTACAGACAAATGAAGTCACCTAATAGATTTCACTAGAGTTAGGCCGGCTGCATTGATATGTTTAACAATTTCACAACAGTGACAGAGGTACAGAGACATAGGCCAAACACTGTCATTGCCTGGCTGTCACCGATGAAGGTAGGTCAGAGAGACGCAGATTCTACTCTGCAGGGGGCTTGATTTGTGCATTAACTGTGCGGGCTGTGACAAGGGAAGTTGAAAAGGGTGGTGCAGGGGCTTGTGCGTTCTTGCATAATTAGACCTTAAATGCATTTGTCAGGCATGACAGCATGCTTTCAATTAAGAACTGATGTCATGGGCCATATTTATACAAATAAAAAATACATTTTTAAAAAGGGGGGAAAACGCCTCTTAATTAGTCAGAGGCCAAAAGGGTAAGCTCTTGAGCACCACCTGGGGTCTAACTGTGCATGTTTCTGATCAGCAGGTGAGTTGTCGCACTAGATTTTATAACCAGTAACCAGTCAGCCCCAGAGCGTGGTAGGGCTTGTTAAAAGTGTCCCATGTACAACAACAGAAAAATCATTATCAGAGTCATAGTGCTGACACACATGAATTGCCTGGCCTGGGATGCACTCTCCATGAGCCCACTGTTAGATAGAAAGTCTCAGTGCAAACAACACACTGGCAATCCTCTTCATCTGATTTTATAACATGTGGTAGCATTCACCAAAATCAATGAGGCAAGTTGCCATGCTTTCTATACTGAAAATATAGCAAGCATATAACAAGACACTTTATTCTGCAAAT
>JAUZST010026256.1:0-30578 GCA_034779995.1 Parotocinclus haroldoi | reverse complement strand
ACTAAACCAACACAGGCCGGACGGGGTGGGGGTGGGGGGGGGGGGGTAAGGTCACAGGCTGCTCCACCCTGGGATTGGACCCAGGACCTTCTTGCTGTGAGTTAGTGGTATAACTACCCACCGGGCCACCGTACTGCCCTGATCTGTCATAAACAAAGACGGTTTAAAGCAGAACTGAATTGTGAATGAAAGCTAGTGAAAGCATGAATGTGACTGAAACAGAATGGGTTCTATAAGACTGAACGGCCGATCATTGGCTGGTCAATCGGTGCATCTCAAATTCAGATCCAGTGTGAATGTTATCCAGTGACTCCCATAGCTAAAACCTGCTTGTAGAGTTTAGATCTGACAGAAGTAGGTCACCATATTGTCTGGAACTAACATGGTTTACTTTATCAACCAGAGAGGAATGTGTGGTGCTGGAAATGGATGACTGCCCACATGAACATGAGCGCTGGTAAAGCAGAGATGCACCGTGGGAAACCGGAACAGTACTGGAAGTGTCACAACTGGGACTGTGGGTCAGGGGTCAGCTGTTCTGCACTGATTAGCGTAGGCAGCTCGTCTGAATGGCCTTAAATCGTCACACATATTACATTACACAAATGCAGATGTTCTTGTCTCAACGGCCCCAGCTGTTCAGTGTTTGAGTTTTGGTCGAGCAATCTGCAGCATGAGATTAAAGCGAACGCATTTCATTCCTACTCATCTACCTGTCAAAACAACATAAAAGCACGACAAGAATCAAAGCTGAAAATCTGGCGTGCATATAATAAATCCTGTGTGCTAGAAACGAAAAATATTGCATCGGGATTTTGTAGGCTGGATCACGGTTATTTTGCATATCGTTTTTAAGGAAACTAATTTCACTACTAAACTAAATGTAACAGACTTTAAAATTTAAAGCGCAATATAAATAATGCAGAAATAATTAATAATCTCAGAATGTAATCACAACCACCATGTTCACAATAGCACAGTGTCCAAAAACAATAAGAAGAATAATCAAATCAAGTATTATTACGAGGTCCGACTAGACACAATGGTGGCACAAGGACAATGCTGGACCCGCGTTCGGTTCCCCTGACTGAGCCATGGGTCACATATTCATATGCTTTGCAGCATCTATGGAAAGAAGTATAAAAACCCTAGACGTTCTGGTCCACAGTTGTAGTATCTTAACCACTAAGCCATCACAGTCCCAAACTGGCTCAAATTATTTTTACTGGGAGGACATTTAGGGACAATCATTGTGAATAGAGATACACCAATCTCAGTTTTTCTCTTCCAGTCATGATTCCTGAATTCTCAGCAGACCACAGGTACTGATCCAATATCATTGTTTTTTTTTTAATTAATAAAGCCTTTATACCCAACTGTGTGGTACAAGGCAGTAACTAATGCAAGGTAACTAATGCAAAAGGTAGGTAGGTAGTTACTGGATGTTCAGTGCTATCTTCATGGAAATCAAAGGGCTAATAAAAATTCATATATACGAAAATTCTAAAGGAGACACCCCCCCCAAACACACACACACACACACACACACACACACACACACACACACACACACACACACACACATTTATTAATTCATTAGTAACACTGGCGCACCAGTCATTCAACCTCTAAGAACTTTACTAGAAATGCATTTCTCTGTGTCATTTTTAAGTCATGTTTGATCTACTGTGGCATTCTGTGGTCTCAGTTATGATTTTAACGCAACGTAGTATTTGGCAAAATGCTCGTACTGGACAGTGCTCAGTGTCACGGTGGGGAGCTACAGTTCATTGAGGGAAACCATGAATGCCAAAATGTACTGTGGCACCAATACCAGATCCCCCACCAGTATAAGAGGGTTAAGCCTAGACTCCACAAGACTGCTGAAGCTGGAGTTTAGATCCTGTAAGCTGTGAGGTGAATAGCTCCAAAGAGAGGACTTTTTGGACACTTTTTGGACTCCACAGTGGCTTGACCAGACTGAGATAAAGGAATCTGGAGGCCAAGACAACATGAACGCTTTGTCCCGTTTGTCCAAACTGAACCAATTTTAGTGGTGAAGCAAAACCAGCTCAGACAGTCCATTCCCCTTAGGGTACAGCGTTGCCATGAAGTGGTCCACTTGGTCTGTAAAAATATTTAGGTACTTGTCAGAGTAACAATCACATGAATAAATGGACCAAAGGTCTCCCAGCAGAACACTGCCCAGAGCATTACTGCTTCTAATTAACCTGTACAGTATATATACTCCATGGGTATGACGAGCTTGAGCTGATGAATAGTGGAGAAACACTTGTCCAGTAAGCACAGAATGCCAACTGTCCTCCTTCCAATTAAAACATGGGTCTATTTATTCTTTTTAAATTAGGCGTTTACAGTATTACTCAGCAATACTGTACTACTGTACACTGTTACCATAGGCTTGCTTAATTTGGGCTGTGGGCCTAGTAAACTGTAAAGCTGCTTTGAGACTGTAAATAAAACATCTGACTAGAGAAGCAAAAAAGCTGACATTTTTAAATGTATGAAATGTGTTTGTGTGGGACTGCATGAGAGGGAAGAAACTTTGCGGTATGGGGAGGATGCAGAGTGACTAAAGCTTGGATAATGCTGCAGCAGGTGGGCGCCAGATTAAAATGTATAAATAAATCAGTCCCACACAGCCTCTAGTTTTAAGAGTCGAAAATTGCCCCAAATGAAAGGAACAGCCAATATGTACAACTGCTTGCATCATTATACTGGATAACACATGCAGAGTACACAATAACCAACTTCAGAATGAATTAAGGCATTAAGTGCAGTTAGACATGTTAAATTATAGCGGGAGTGAACAGGCATACACACTCTGTACATAAAAGTAAACACAGACAGCACAGCAGAGACGTCGAATTTCTCAACACGTCAGTGACTAAGAAACGGGGACAAGAACTGGAATTCAAGCTCCCTCTGTTCCCATGCCTTTAGGCCACTTTTCAGACACCTAAATTCACCTCACAGACATAGAACTTTCATAAAGTGTCTCGTTATTTCTAAACAATGGTTGTTCAAGATTCAAAACACAAACCAAGAGATCAGTGCTTCCTTTTACAATGTATATTAATTCATTCGCTAATCCAGCTTGCTTTTTAACCTGACAGACACCATACGAAGAAAACCAAATAAAGCAACCAGTGTGCGCGGGTCTTTTGGACATGTACTATCCTCATTTGTTTGGCAACACATGGAGAAGCTGCTGAAAAAAAAATGCTTATCATGAGTTACATGGAGCTGGCATGGAATTTAAAATCTTATCAGAATTAAAAGCTCTGATCACCATTTTCAGCATTTTGTTTTCTTTCTAATATGATATAGCCAATTAAAAAAAAAAAATCACAATATATTTGCATTTCAGTGATTTTTGAGTCACCAGCTTCACCTTGGCCAGGACGAGGAGTTTCCTAAAGATCCAGCCACTCTCAGTTATTATTGGTTCTGTCAGGGTACAGCATGCTGGAGTAAAAAAAACCTGACTCATTATTTAAACATCTCCAGAAGCCATATCAGTGTAAGTAATAAAATAAGTTAGGTGATGATTCCCTCTCTCATTAAAGGCATAATGTAAAACCATCATCTTATCCACCTCTAACGGAATGCAAGTTATATCATAACATCTTTTCTAATGACAGTGGGAAGACATGAAGCTACAAACTCACAGATATTTCAGATTCTCCAAGTCCTCAAATGCTCCTTTTGGGATTCTTCTGATGTGGTTGTTGTTTAAAAGGCTTTAGGTGGGAAGTAAAAAAAAAAAAAAACACCATAAGAACTTTCAACTGGTGGTTATACAATGGAGACATGCATCACGGACTCTGTCAAACAACACTTTCCTCCAGCGTGCAGGGCAGCAAACATTACAGCACTAGAGAAAGTTCTACCAGATATGAGGCGCACAATTAAACCGCAGAATTAAACCGCTGTAAGATTAAGGTTTTTTTTCTTTTACCATGCACCATAATTCCTTATATAAGACTAACATTTCCAGACAAAACAGGTCTTATGTAGACATAATCTGAAATTTACAACACTGTAATCACACTTACGAAGAGTAAACGTTCACACAGCCTACTCCGACTGTAAAGGGTTTAGGGCAACTGCCAGTGTCTCAATGTCTTCAAAGATCAAATTCACTAGAATGAATCCATAAAGCTTTAAAATAGCATTCAGCTAGGAAGCAGAAAATGTGATGCTCTACTGTTATTAAACTGGAGAAGAATGGATTATTGTGTGGTTATATATACTGCTTTCGTTTTTCTCTTTCAGTACATTATTTAATAAATTACATAAGATATTCAACCCTTTATTGTGCAATACACTTTGTTTTAATGACTTTGCCTAACTGTTGTAATTGTACGTGTTTAAAGCATGTGTAAAGTAGGATACACTATAATGTAATGTCTAGCTGTAGTTCTAAACATTATGCACACACCATTTGAAATAAAAGTTCAGTTTGTCACACTTTGATCTACTGTACTGTGCAAAAGTCTTAGGCCACCATTAGATTTTTAGATATAGCCTGAATCTAAAGAAAGCCTTTAGAGAGGTGCTTGCTATGATATACCAGAAAAGCACTTCAGAAAACCAAGACAATCTCCTCAAATGGGTTCAAGATGTGCTCAGTCACAGTAAACATGGATTTGAAGCAATGTAGAAGCCATTGTGTTCTGGAAAATGTTTTTCGTTTTATTTTGTGTATGTTGTTTGCATTGTAGAGAGAATGAGAAACGATTATACACAGATCATCCCTCTATTGTTAAAATAACATCTCTAATGGTGGCCTAAGACCTTTGCACAGTACCGCATATGTATTTCAGTAACATATCGTTCTTCAGTCTATTGCAATAAACTGAATAACATAATGTCCATGTGCTATAACCTACTGAGATCTGAACGTTCTGAACGTTTTAAGCAGTTCCAGAGTCGTATGGTAACGGTGTGGCAAAGCAACTCTGTGATAGACAGAGGGAAAATAAATTCTGCACTGATTACAGGTTGACTAACATGTGTGGGCTGCAGCAGGGAGAGAGAGGCAGGGCAGTGTCCGGGGAAACGCTAAACGGCACCCTCGTAAAAGTCTGTCGGAGCATGAATACGAAGAGGGAGCTTAATGGAATGGAAGGGTACTTACAGCGTGTTGAGGTTTCTCAGTCGCTTAAAAGAGCCTGGATGCAAGTCCTTAATTTTGTTAAACCTCAAGTCTCTGTAAAGAAAGAAAGATAATTGGTTATGCCATGATATGGCAACAAACAACAAGTAATTTATCCATGAATATCAAAGCATCTAGGGCGGCAGGGTGGGTAGCACGGGTTCAGTCTCAGGGTGGATTCTGTATGGGTTTACTCTGGGTACTCCGGTTTCCTCCCACAGTCTGAAGACGTGCTAAATTAACTGGTGTCTCTAAATTGGTGGCCCTTAGTGTGTGACTGTGTGTGCGCCCTACGATGGATCGGTGCCTCGTCTAGGGTTGCCGTGTGAGCTCATTGGGTAGCAGTTAACCATCTGCTCGATCCATCCCATCACAGCCCTAGTTCCAAACACCTCTAAAACCATATAGAATGGGCTAAATAATTGCACAATAAAGCTTATGTCCTGGTTTATGGCCCAGTCTCCTGGCCTAAACCCCACTGGAAACATGTGATGACCTTAAGAGAAAAGTCCACGAAAGAAGATTTGGTAGTCGGGCAGATATGGAGAATTCTCTTTCGAAAGTTGAACAAAACACTAGGTCAGGCTACACTCCTCACAAAATTAGGGGATATTTCATTATTGAATATTCATTTGGAAATGTTGGAAGCTGCTCCATTTACAGCACATTTCAAACATCCTTAAACAGAGCAATTTACAAAGGATATATTCTAACAAGGGTTTACGTTAACCAATTTAGGGTTAATGGCCTTGCTCAAGGGTCCAACAGAGACTTGCATAGTCCATAATTTTAACCACTGATGGATGGTAAAATCGAGTGTAAGCAAGGCCATGAACCTTGTGTTTGCCAACACGTTCTGCAGCACAAACTACTTTGTGCCAGTGGAGTGTATAGTTAACTGGATTTTAAAAGTAGAATTATTGTGACAGTCTCAAGTAGCACCAAGATGACTTTGTAGGTTCTGACTTGGGAACAAACTGAGCAAAGCTATTAGGATTAGAAAGATCTGGCAACCACTCTGAACTGCAACTTCAGCAGACTTTAGCAAAGAACATCTGCAGGACCAAATTTTAGCCACAACAAAGACAACCACATTCTTCTCAGATGACCCAAAAACATCTGATTTCTTACACAGTCACGTCAGCATATTTATGAACCTTCTGCTTGTATGATAAGCCCAAGACTGGACAGAATGGCAACATTTTGAACCAAATGAGCCAACATCTCATGATTTATAAACAAGGTTTAGCAGACAGATATAAAACCTTTAGCACACGCCCATTTATAGAGAGAACTCCACAGCACCAGATTGTCAGCCTCCCATTTCACCCCACTATTAAAGATTGTTTCCTATTATTGCCCTGCCTGTTGCTCCCCGGCCATGTAAGGCTGGCCTGTGTGCAGATGGTGGGCCCATTCGGAGTGTCGTGTGTGCTGTGGCATGCTCAGACAGAGCCAGGCTAAATTCCACACTGCATCAGGCAATACTTTCTGAAAAGGCCGGGAAACTATTTAGCAATCGGACAAGCAATCCAGACTGTTTGGACTTGTTTGAGTGGACTGAAGTTTAGCTGTCGGTCTCAAAAAATACCAAGTGGATCTAACACCTCTTGTGACGCCATGTAACGGCAGAGCGTCTGAACAAATACGATATGGAAAACGTTACATTTAACAGCGTGTAAATCAGCAGGTTAAGCAAAACGGAGGAGACTCATTATGCAAAGGGAAGTGCCCCAAGAAAAATAAAAAATCTGAATACCCAACAAATATGGTGACAATTTTAGTATATAACATTTTATACAAGGTATTTGACAGCCAATATTTACTAAGAACTAATGATGCACATGTTTGAGGATCATGTTTCAGCAAATAATGTAGGATCTCTTGTGGTTTAAAAGATTTTAACACGTACATTTCAAAACTTTTGTTGTTCGTCACTGAACATGGATTTGATAAGTCTGATGTCCGGAGAACGGAGCTGCCGTATCATAGCAACAGACCTCAACAAACGACACGCAGAAAAATTACCAATTTCACACAGCACTGTTACATCACTCATCTCCAAATTCAGAGAAACCGAGACTGTGGACGACAAGAAACGACAAACAAACCTCAATTGACAGCCTTTGCAAATAAATATCCATCCATCTATATCTATATCTATATATCTATATCTATATCTATATATCTATCTATATATTTTTTTATTTTTTTATTTTTTAAAATCCATGATGCAGCACCAGTGACTTTTGACTCACCCTGTATGATGCTGGGAAACACTACTGCTGAACTATTCTTAAATTCATTTCATTTCATTTCATTTCATAAACTCAATCTCCTCTTGTAATTGAAAGCCAATATTCCCCATTAATGTAACTGGTATAACGTACTGATGTTTCTGTAAGCACAACTAAAACATAATAAACATTAACAGTACCTCAGCCAGCTGGACCTTATTTTGAAGGCGGAGTGAATGAATAACCAGCGCTGACTACGTTTACATTTGAATGAGCGGTGGTTCATATCAGATTTTAATAGGCAGTCTTGGAATCCTTGCCTCCTGGAATTTTGTCCTGCTGGCTTCAAGTCTGCCAACTGTGTTAATCACTAAACTTAGGCTATTTAAGGTGTGAGTAATTGGATTATATGATACTAAAGGTTATTTTGTTTGTGTTTCACAATAAAACTCTGCCTGTAAAACAATAACACAGGCTTGGCGGTTTGGCCCGGTGTATTTGACCCATGTGCAACTCGACAATCTCTTAAGCCAATGTGAAGTCAAGAGGAGTGAAGCTCAAAATAGCAAATCCTGAACAATTTTGCTGATATTTTACCAACATCCAAGTAGGATTATGTGCAAAAAAAAATACACTATAACCCAAAATGTCTGTCAACAGTCATGATTAGTTTAAAGAGGCACAATTTCTCATATTACAAGTCACCTTTTAGTATCAACATGGCAAGTGAGATGAATTATTTATATATTAGCAAATTAGTTTATGTATTATTACTATAGAATAATGTTTTGTATAAACATTCAGTTCAGAAAGTCAGAACAGCGGTCTGTGTCTGTGTGTGTGTGTGTGTGTGTGTGTGTGTGTGTGTGTGTTGGTGAAAGTGATTTAATAAATGCCAGGTCAGAAATGACTCTAAAAAACCCTAAAAAAAATTGTTATATCCTGGTGGTGCACAGCTTTCAAAAGAAAGGCAGTCAAGTTTCAAGCTGAAAAAGGATCTTTTAATGCTTTTCTCTGCTGGTAAATAGTGGCAGGTCCTTTTATACCCTGAAGACTAAAGCATTAAACACAGCTTAACTCATGTTACGTATAACAACCACCAAAAGATCTTACCACTTAACATGGAAGAGAAAACTCAAATATTTACAATAAAACCTAAAAACAAAAGGCACATCCTGTCAAGATACTTGGTCCCCCTCCCTAAACTACCCAGATCCAGATTCTTCTGCGTCACAAAGAAATAAAACAAAACAATTCTTCTTAAATGTGTTTTGTCTCAATTTCATTCTGAAGAAAATAAGTTATGAAAAATGAAAGCTCTTAAGAACTATTTTATTCTTAGCTCTTTTCCTTAGACAATTCTAACAACGAGTTTTATGTGTATTATTGAAAACATTCCATTCTTTAATGATTTTTTAATCACACTTACCTTAGGCTGTAAAAGCTGACAATGTAAGAGTGTAAATTTACCAAAATATTGGAAAAATATTGGAAGGCCTTTCGATTGAAGGTCATCTTTACAACACAAAAGTTGTCTATTTAAGGAACGTACATGGCAAAGATGTTGCTTTAATCTGTGTTTTAGATGGAAGTTCTCTGGGTTTTTGTACAGTTCTTCTTAGTGTTTGTAATTCTTAATCATTTTTAATAATTCTTAATAATCTTCTGAAGAAGGAATCTGGTCCCGGATGCCTCATTAAGAACTAGGGGCCCCTAGTGGGTCACTAAGCAAGGTTCTTAACTCACAACTGCTGGATTGTAAGACTGTATTAACTGTAAGTCGCTCTGGATAAGGGCGTCTGCTAAATGACACGAATGTAAAACAAAAAAAAACAAAAAACAAAACACTGCAGGTCTTGTGAGTAAAAGGTTTCTGGACGACACAGGATACGGGTGTGGCCTAACACCCAAGCCCAAATTGTCATACTTGCCTCATTCAGATTTAAGCCAGGAAAACTGTGCCTCTTCCACTCTAAAATAACAACGTGCCATCTACCTTCCAATCATACGCGTAACCAATAAGCTGCATTTCTGAAACAGTTTGTTTTACTTCAGCACCTCTTGCTCAGGGGAGTTGGGGCGGTAACCCAGAATTCTACGGGCATTGGCAGAGAGACAGCAGGGACAGAACTCCAGGTCATCTCAGGGTTCTGTAAATGCACCACCAGAGCTTCGCTTTGCAAGCCCCACCCGAGATTCAAAACCCCGTTTCCAGCTGTTGGCTCTGGGCATTGAGCCACCAGAGCTGCAGTGTAATGTGGCGACAATTAAGTAACTCTAGCATTGTTCAGAGAGACAAACAGATCTTGATCAACCAATAAACTAAAACTTGACATAAAACTTGATTAATTTTGGACTACAAGGTTCCTAAAGGCATGTCTCCAACTAATTACAGGGTGGTGGAGAACAATAAACTAAAGGGAATTCAACTGAAAACAGGATGCAGCAGTTTCTTGTATCGTAGCTGCCTGCCAAAGGGATCCCACGGGGAAAATTCCACCGTTCCAGCGCTCAATGTGATAGAGAGCTCCGAGAACAATATCACAACTCTCTGCACGTCTCTTGCCTCAGGATTTTCAAATCCGAGACAGGATAGAATTTAGTACCAGCGAGCGGCCACTGCAGGGACGGAACCAAATCAGCTGATTAATACAGCTTATTCATTTCAAATTGTAGCTTTCAATTGACTTTCTTCTCTGCCTACTGCAGTCTGTGGGCCGACTATAAGAACCCGATTTGAGTACTGTTCAAGAGAGTGAATACCAGGAGGATAGGAGAACCAGATGGAAACTCTGGTTTACATTTACAGCATTTAGCAGACGCTCTTACAACTGATACAGTCTTGCAATCTTAATCACAATCTTAATCCTTAGTCTTAATCCAAGCAATTGTGGATTAAGTTTGAAGTCCTTGCTCAAGAACCCAACTGTGGCAACTTGGCAGAGGTGGGATTTGAACCCTGGACCTTCTGGTTCAGAGTCCAGTACCTTAACCACTAGGCTACCACATAAATAAAGCGTAAACCTTAAATCATAGCGTAGCCACAACATAGGGAGGCTTATGTCCCTGCAGTGGAGCTGTTAGTTTGATGTTGTTTTATCTTTGTAAATTGTAAATATTGTGAATATTGTAAATAATTTGCAGGACTTCCTGCACTGATTTATCAAATTTGGGAAGTCGATCAAAATCAAAAAAGTTTCCTGATTTTTCAAGAGGTTAACTAACTTATCTGGAGTACAAAAAAGCATATTGTCCAATAAAAGGCACAGTCCATTCACTGCCAATAAAGCATGTGCATCCAGGCTTGGCTCAAAATGATGCATTCAAAGCCATTAGTCCAGTTAGTGTTTGTCTTTTGTCCTATCTTTTTCAAATTGAAATGCTGTATCCTCCACAGACTCTCTTCAATGGGCATCTATTAGGCCCATGTCTGAGGCTTCAACGCAGATTTTGCATCTTCCTGCTCTATTAACCACTATGACTTATATACTTTAAATAAGTATGAATACGTTTAATGGGCAGTGTTATACTGCAGTGAGATAATTATAAATGTAAATATTGAATACCGTAGCACCAAGATGAATACATATTAGTATAGAGATTAAGGGAAGCTGGGCTTCGTGATAACTGCACGAGTCATCCTAGTTGTTTTGCAATTTTAATGTTTCAAAGTAAATGTGGCTTTATTATTAAATGGTACAAATAACATGAACACAGGTACCGAGGGTAAAACGTGTTGCTTTCTTAATTAAAAAGAAAAAACACTAAAAAGTTATGTTATTATTAGAAACGCTGGGTTTTTCATTTGTTTGACATATTTCCCATCATAATATTTACTCTTTACTCTTTATGTTATTTTTAGGAACATGCATACCTGATCCTGCACACTGTGCATGCACTTTGCCTACAGTTTAAAACAATAATAGTCAGATATGACTTTAGCGCTAAGTTAGTAGGAAAAACGTAATTCAGTCTCTCCAGGAACGAAATAACAGAGAAAGTGCATATTTTCCTTTATTAGCTATTTAAGGTAAATGTAACTCAGTAAGAGTTACAACTCAGCTCTGTCTATATGTTCTCATGACTAAATCTAGACACACAGTATCATAGCACTGCTGATTTAATGAACAAGTCTACTTGTCAGAATGGTGAGACTTACAGTTTTCATCTTGTGCGATGCACTGCAGGGGGATACCAAAGAAGGAGGTGTAGCTGTCGTTGTACCAGACCAACAGCTCTGTTCCTCGTGGAATGTCCATACAAGCCCGGTAGAAAATGCATGATCTGAAAATATTATTTTACAGTTTATAAAACAGAATACAATCCAAGCACCAAACTGAGCAGTTGAAGGTTTATTGCTCAAAAGGGCCAAAAGGTTGTATTTTGGCTGTTATAAGACTTCAAGCTCAACATCTCATCGTTGTGACAAACTGTAACCTGCCCTTGGAACAGTCAGCATGGAACACTAGTTTGGTGATGTTTGAACTACATATATACATTTATTAATATATAAAGTATTATAAGTAAATCTAATAAAGCAGATAGCAATTCAATGAGCTGGAAGAAACTGGAGTTTTATGCAGAGGCTTGGACATCCTTGGACATTTCAATGTATTGGAAAAGAAAAAAACTAAAATTGGAAGAACATATTACCAACACAGGAGTGTTTCAGTATGCTTTGAGGTTATGGGACAGCGATTGGAACAGGGAATATTGTATGTATAGAAAGGGACTCTGGATGGATTTTACATACCAATAAACCCTGGAAGCCAATGAAAAAAATAATTGATGAAAAGAGGTTAGAAGTGTCCTTTAAAGAGTTGGAAATCTTCTGAAGGTACCTCTAAGCTGACACATCCAGAGGTTGGACACGATGCCCAACTTTTGCATGATTGTTTCCCCCCCCCCCCAACAAGATAAAACTGTACTTGTCACTTGTCACATTGTAATGATTATTTGTGTGTTCGTAGTGCGAAGAATAATATTTAACCGCTCTTTATTGGTATCACACTTTAGTAGATATATTTGTAATATGCATGTTCAAAAAAGCTATGCACTGGGACACCGAAATAAAATCAGGGCCTCGACTATAAATCAAAAACATCTCATGACCTACGAGAAAAAACACACACACAAAGAAAAAAAAAAGAACAAAAAACATACTATAGCATGTTCTTTATACCCATGTAACAGTTCATCTCTCAGTTTGGCTTCACTTAACATAAACAGTGGTGCACACAAATAAATGTACTCAGACTAAATGACTCAGTTGGCTGCTGAAAGAGGGCTGTTTTTGGAGCAATGGGTGGTCTTGCACGCTTTCAGAGGAGGCTGAACAAGTGTAAACGAACACCATCTCTTACAAGGCTGCCGTCACTTCAAAAACGTGCACTGAACTCTGCACCAGCCAGGCACATCAAAGACCATTTTTTCCCCTCCATCTTGGATAACATTTCCTATGCTGACATATATTTAGTATTGTGGTTGGATGAGTCATAAAGACAACGGTGGGGTGTCCCCAGTGCAAGCAAAGTAAAGCACATGCCAATGGTCATTATTGTCAAGGCAAAACAAAACAGCCAGCTCAAAGCTGATCAATCATGAGCCGCTTTGAAGAGAATTCCATTTAGATATTGCAAATCATAACACGCAGAACTCGATCCAGCTGAAGAGAGGACATTCCACTGTGCAGCATGCACGGGGTTGGAAAAACTCTTCACAGCTTGTTCCTAATGTACAGTCCTTATATATACAACAGTATATGAAAGAGGGGAGCCTCACCTCTGACGTGCCTTAAAGCAATCCTCTTCAGTGTGTACCTACTTAGAGCACTTAGAGCTTTGCTAGGTCTTAACTGTGGAACAACACCAGGCAAAGTACTGTTTAAGTACACACTTGAAACACTTGAAGACGGTGACTCTGTATAGCCTAATCCTTTTGATGGCTGTAGCTCAAAAGAATATTTCTACCTCACTGCCTCAGTTTTTTTTTTTGCTGACGCTACACAGCCACCAAACCACACGCCATAATGAAACACAGCCACTGAAAAGTAGTAATCTATAATCTGCTTATCTTTATCAAATCAAAGTTTTATCTGGCTCTTTATGTATACAGTCTAATCCAATGATTCTCAACATGCAACGTTTGTATCGCAAATGGTAATCTGGTCCACAAATCTGTATTTTAGAACGGTCATTAATTACGCACTTGCATCATTTAAACCCAATTCAGTCTGCTTTCCATTTGTAACGCAACTGGTTTTCTGGTCATCAACTCTGGTGCCCTATCCCAGGAGAACACAGAATGTTAGTCCATCACATGGTCTGCAGGGGTCTCTGTTGGAGAGGTGGTGGATGATTGTGTCAGCAGGTGATGATTGGCCCAGCAAGATCTAACTGCTGGAAATCAAACCAGGTACCCACAGTGGTAGACTAGCTTGTCCATTGTATCACCCAAGCACCCAAATCTGATTTAATGATATCTTAATTTAACTTGGCCTCTTGGTCTTAGCCATCTAACAAAACTGATATGGCTTTATTGTAGTCCAGCCAACAACAAGATGGTGAATCATGTGAATAGAATGTACAATATTTGGAGAAGGGTGAGCTCAGCATTTAAAGCTCTGTATTAATTCAAATCTTCAAGAATGCTGGAGCAATGCTAGAGAACCATTGGCAGCTTGAGATTACGTGTATAACTCACCGGTAAATCACATTAGGTAAATAGCTCTACCAAACAAAAATAAAATGCATCGACGGCAATGTATTTCCATCTGATTATATAAACATGCAACATGTCTCATGTCTGCTTTTTATTTACCTGTACTGAACAACAGTCATGTTCTGTTCCCCACAGTGTCTGGCACAGCGGATGTACCTCATCCAGCTCGACTTGCTTGGGTCATTGCCATCAATAAAGTGTTGTAACGTGCCCTCCTGGTCATAGATCTAAAAGACAAAGGAGGTGACAAAGGTGGGTGTCCAAATTTGATGTCAGTTACAAAGTCAGCCTCAAAAGTCATGGCATTGTATGTCAAACATGGGCAAACAGCACTAGCAAAGAGGAACAGCACTTGCAAATTAAAGCTCACTGACAGGGATAGATGGGCATTTTAGTGGATCGTTGCTAAAAACCCATAATGACAGTTCAGAAAAAGAACATTTGAGTCAGATTTCACCACGGTTCTTAAATCTACATAAACTCATGCTTCAGGAACCACAAGGATGCCTCATCCCACAATGCCTGTGTTTAAATGTTAGGGAGAGTAGAGAACAGACATTCAATTCATGTTAGTAATTGCTTGAAGCTCAACGTTTATCACCGTTTATTGCTCTCTTGTCTAATTTAGTTAAATATTGTGACCATGCTCTTACTTTAAATCAAATTTAAAACACCAGTGACAACATAGTACTGTAATTTGAAGGTGTTTCAGATTGCTTGGAGCCCTTACTTAAGCTAAATTTGTGTATTTGTCTGATTTAATAGAGTACAATAAGAAACATCCTAGAACACAATTAGAAACTCTGGAATACTGCTTGATTGCAGCAGTAATGATTTTGTGAAGTTCTTTAACGATAAGGTGAAATATAGGTAAAACTCAAAGCTCAACACAACACGGTGTTATTCTGCAACCTTAAATCTAATTTCACCTTCTGTTTAATAGTCACAATTAGAATTCATTACCCCAGTTAAGAATAGTCTTCCCTGCTCACCTTGTCTAAGTCACTGCTGTGTTTACTTAATCCATTTTATGCATGCTTTCTTAAAGAATTCGTCTATTTTTATCTAACCAATGTTTATTATTTTAATTATTTAATTGAATTATTAATTATGTTAATTAATTAATCCCCTCTGTATCACATTTGTTTCAGACCTCTCCTTCGATTCACGCTTTATTACCATTACTGTAAATGCCTTTTTGTGACTAGTTACTATTGTCAAACTTACTGCAAACCAATGTAAAGAGAAACTAATGCACACATTTATAACTTTAGATTGAATTACTGTAGCACTGTTCTGACTGGATACTATATATAGTATAGTATATAGTACAATATTTGATGCATTTTGTCAGCTCTCCATTGGTTGTCTGATATCTGCTCTCCATCTATGTATGGGATTCAGACACCTCTACATCCCATCTCTGCATTTAAGCCTAGGTTAAAAACTTACTTATTTATGTTGTGCCCATTAGGGTTCTGCGTCCCTGCCTTAGACTAAGGGGTGAACAGTGGGCAGTTTTGGTGGTTGAGCTGAGATGCTGGGTTGTTATCCTATTGCCTTTCATGTGGATTCACTCAAAATGTTGGTTGCTCGGGAGGCAGGCTACTGATGTCTTACGTGATACCTTTTGACTGAGTTATCTTTTTTTTTTTTTTTAGAAATATAAGAGTATTTCTAACTATAATAGCATTGCTTAAAAAGGGAGATTGAGAGTCTCTGTGTTCTTAACCTCCCTATCTATATATTATGTTTACTTTCTGAGCAGTTTTTGTTAGAAGAATCCAGTCTCACTCTTCTCCTGTTGACTGAGGATGTAAGGCATCTCATAAATAAATCTGACTTGACTTGACTTTGCAACACATCTGAAATAATTTCATATTACCATGTGCACCATGTGGTAACGCACTTTCTTCATAATGTCCTCATGCATGCTATAAGTATTCAAAAATAATGAACACCAGGAAGAATTTAAGTGTTTTTCTTGGTTTATTCACTCTCCAGAATGAAACACTACATATTCATAAGAACGTTTGGACTATAAATCTTAAGAGGTGTGAATGCTATTCATATCAGTATACTTTATATCCTAAAAGATCTCTGAAATGTAGTCATCTAATACATTCTTAATTCCTAATGTATTAGTAAATCCGTATTAATTATCCTATATTATCTTAAACAATTAGATAATAAAATATAAAATGTTGCTAAAGCACAATTTTGGGAGGCTTATGAACACAGCCTCAGTGTCAATAGAAGAAAAGGTAACAGGGTTACATCACCTTAGGGTACTAAATGAAGGATTATCTGGATCAATTCATTCCTCTCTACTGAAGTATTCAAACTAAAATGTTCAACATCAGGTCACAAAAAAAAATCAGATGTCATATATGTGTCACATGAGAGGAACTTTTCTTTCAGCCCGGGACAGACCACTTCAAACTGCTTTGTCTAATCCTACATGTAACAATCACATACATCTAAATTTGTATTTTTGGCAGAAAATCTCAACATTTCTATCTAAAGCACTATCCATTCATCTCCCAGTGCAGGAGTAAGAAATCTCATGTCTTGTCACTGAAGCAGGGCAGAATGAATGGGATTTGGAGACCCTTCTGACCCCACTGAGTCCCTGACATCCAGTCCCTGACATCCAGTCTGCACTCATTCCCCTTTTTTATCCTCATGGCTTTTTAGTGAACCTCCACCGCCTCTGACAGCATGATAGAATACTTGGACACTGCTTACAGCAAAGCAGTTTGTTACACAAGCACTGAGCCCAACCTTCCAGCTGCTAAATCGAAAAAGCACCTTATTATTTATGGATTGTTTAGCGCTGTCTAAATAAATATCATAACTAAAATAAAATATCTTGTAATGTGACATGTTTGGTGATTCTTTGCAGAATGCTTAGACATATGTAGCCATATTAGTTAAACAATGCAAGTAAATTAAAGTACAGTATTAAACTCGGTGTTTGTTTCACTGACAGAGACACAGCATTCTTTCATTTAAATCAATCTAGTGTCAAATTCTTTAAATATGTTTTGTGCAATTATACTTTTTTCTGAACTAGTAGTTCAAATGACACTTATATAGAATGCTACACAGTTTTGCTCAGGACTATGTCGGATGTTGAATATCTTGTTGGTGCTGTTGTTTTTATTGTCATGGTTGTCTGCTTGCTTGATCTTAAAGCACCTCATCGCTTATGCGTGTTAGTATGTTAATACATGTTAGTATTTGTAGCAAAATTGGAAACTGAAAAATGAAATGTAAAATAAGAAGCATGTACATATTATTCCTCTCTTGCCTTGCACAGAAGGTACTTCTGGACCTATTCCTTTTCCCTTTTAGCTGGGCAGCGTAACTCGAGCAGACACATTGTTTCACTCACAAAAAATGTTTGTGGATTGGATTGTTTATGTTGTGCTCTTACTTCATGGCATTAAAAGATTATTTGTGAGGCATTGTGTTTCACAGTTGAATGTGATTTGTTCATCTGGATTTCATCAGAATGTGAAAACAGTGCCTTGCTTTTTTACTGCAAAAGTCCACTGTTACTTTATGAATCATGTGTAAATCTTTTTCAAAATCATTTTCTAAACTGTCACGTATTCTTGATTTTATGAATACTTCACTGAGATTTTATACAGGCCTACTGAACTAATCTACCTACATTGCATTTTAAATACAAAACAGTGACCGGGAAAAAATAAGATATAGCACATAGGGGTGGAAAACAAACTTTGATTGATAGGCGTCATTGTACCCTAATGCACTTACTGAGTTGGTTTATTGCAGCCTTAAGAAAGAATTACAGTGAATGCCCTATAAAAACAATTTATGTCATCTTCAGTCATTCCTCTGTGTCTGACGGAGTTCCAGCTGGTCCATACTCTAATTACACATAACCAAAGCTTTACTAGCAACCCCAACATAAAGACCACAAACCGTGATTTTTTTAGACTGTTTTTTTACAACACCCATGGACAAAATTGAAAGGAAAAGCAACCACACACATTTACCATATATCACATTTACTACCAATAAATGGACATCTGTCATGCTGGGAAAAGTGCATTAATTTTTGATTACTTCTGATCGTGGGATGTCTTTATATACAGAATCCTCTCTTGTAATGACATGTCACTTTAGGCCTTGGTTCACTGTGGAGGTGAGCTTTGTCAATAGCTTTGCTGCAATATGTCCATAACACTGGGAGAAATCAATGTTGTAAATGATTGCAATTACTGTGGAAATTACTGGAAACTATCGAAACTCAACAGGTAGATATTTTGACAAAGTCTTCATTTTGTGAAATATGACTGGTATTTTATCATCACTGCAGGATGCTGGCAGGTCATAATTTAATCCAACTTGTGTTTACCGCTTACATTTCCATTTAGGATCATGAAGAATGACAAGACAAATGTGGGTAAACACTAACCACGCTGTTATTGCATGAAATAATTGATCTTCTACTGTATATGACCTCTGCCTTCATTTCATTCTTCATTTTAAAAAAGCCAATAATGCAGACATCTAGCTAGATCTTTTAGCCATTGACTGGGCTAACCTGGTGGCTTCATGTCACTCCCTTACTTACTGCTCGCTGTTTTCAGGCCAGTGTTTTCAGCACGCTGATTGGACCCTGTCACTGACCGAATGTTGTAAATTGTCCTTGAACAGCTGCTCGTCAACAGCTCAGCCATTGAGAAAGAGAATGCAGAAAAGACGGAGAAACAGTGACACTGAACCAGGCCTGGCCGACATGGTGCTTGACCTTCTGCCCTTATTATTGTGAGTAAATCAGAGCCCTCAAGTCATTAGCCCTGAGCTGAAAGAATCTTGATCAGAGTGGCACAGGGAATGCTGAAAAATTTAGTGTGAGACAGGAGCATGGAACACTTTGGGTAATGGAACTGGTATGCCTTATCTGAGGAAACACTTAGCGGCCATCACCTCAACGGGATGGGGGCATGTAAATGGTATGGCTGAGAGGGGATGCAGTGTGCCTGCGATAGAGTGGCACTGTTATCAATTCATAAAAACACCTTCTAGATGTTTACCTTTTGCCTTTTCCCATTAGTCAAGCTGGCTGAAGCCATTTTTTCTTATCAAATATCATGTGTGTATCAGTATAATACAGCACTGATGTAGTTTCAGAAACCGTGGGAAACGTATATGTGGGGAAAATTAACACAGATATGGTTTTATTTTTTCATTAGGGACTTGAACCATATTATTTAGATTATGCTAAATTATGACATACTGCATAAACATGATCTCAAAACGCACTGAACAAAAACTATGCTAGAATATACTAGCACATATTGCATGGTCTTTCTATTTTCAACATGGCAGACCAATTGAATTCATAAAATATAGATGTAACATTATATTCACAGTCCAGGTAAAGCATGCAGCTATACTGAAATGTTCTTAAATTAGGTGCAAAATATATAATGCTTATAATGGTCCCTAAAAAGGTTGCCTGGTTGGTAATGCATCAACTCATAATTGTAAAGCTTGAGACAGAAATGAATCCATTAAAAGAACAGATCACAAAAACCTAAATATAGAAACATCCAACCGAAAGATTTGACTCCGAATATTCTTATACATGGGGGATTAAATATACATAACTAAAATATGAGAGCAGGAATGTGCTGTTTATATGTAACATCATGTGCTACTTCAAAGTGTTGAAAAACTGTTTATGACAACCGAGTTGCAACTTCTTAAGATTATTAAAGAGGCAATAGTGTAAAAAGCATAGTGCTTGTATTTTAGATTCATATTAATTCAAATGAAATTATTCCATTGTCAACATGCTTTCTCACAACGCAGAGCATTAGATCAAGAGGGAAATGGAACATAAAATAACTTAGGTGACAAATTATGGTGCTTTCTGTGTCAGTGAACAGATGTTAAACAAGTCACCCCCATTCTGGCACAAAGAAAATAAAAATAATTATCCTGGCCTGTGGCCTAGGCACTTTATTATTCCTCTAGAACACCCACTGGTGCCTGCCAATGGTGATATCATTGTGGTCCTTCATGTTCACACAATGATAGCTCATACAAGGGCATTACCAGTGAACCTCTGACCACTAATGCAAAATATTATTCCTATCAGCTTGTCCCTCAGCACCTGACTAAAACAAGCTACACTAGTTTGAATCCACATAAATCTCTCATTCTGTCTAACTGAAATTGCTATTTTCAAATATTAATCAGACAGTGTATCATTTCAATGTTCTTACATTACGATTTTCTGTCAGATTATTCCTTATGGGGCCTTTTTATATAACGCTGATTAACTGCATGCAGCAGTAGTAGTGTATCCAGTTCTAGCCTTAGCAATGTACTTACATAGTAACATTTTCACATTATAATGGATTACGTCTAACTGATTCTTCGATTGTTTTAATATGTTAGAAAATAGAGGTTTTCTGTTTTTCCAGACATGCCCAAAGAATGTAATTTTTACTAAGTCAACTAACTAAATTTGACCACCATATCTTGTAAGCTACATGTGATAACCACACTTACTAGCAAAGAAAGCAACACACAGTGAGTTATGTTAGAGGTCTAATGTTCTAAACACTGCATGAGGTATAACTTTCATCATACTAACACAGGTACTGCATATAACTATATTATAACGAGACTCTCAATCACACCATTATTCCAAAGCTGTCAAAAAAATAATCACACAGCAGTGCACATACTGTGTGTTTGACAGAAATGCTAACAATGCTTTGAATGTAATGGATAATGGCTATTTTGTGTAAGGCCATACAAAGAATGTATGTTGGTAAAATAGATAAATGCTATGTAAGACAAAACAAAGAGTTGAGGTTGGTCAAATGGATAAATATTATCTAACATAATACAAAGTTGCATGTTGGCAAAAGACAAATATTAGCAGTGACGTGATTTATAGATGACAAATACATCACGTTCTGAAAGTGGTGTTTGTAGTATTATTTGGTCAGAAATAATATAGCCTGGGCTAGACATTCCACACAAGTTCATAAAAGACGTGTGGGTCTAGTGTGGAAAATGATATGCTATAGACCACACATAAAACTAAAAAATACACAACGTACAATAATATTCACCTCTGAAAGACATGGTGCATTTTATCTAAGGTAGTATACAGCAATACAGCAAATTCCATCCATATGTAGTATTTACAATGTAGGGGTACATATACAGTATTCATTTATATTTATAGTATAAGTATGTATATATTTAAGTAGTATATATATATACATATAAGTATAAGTAGTATATAAGTAGCCTTATATACATTAAATCTCTGACTTTAAGGGAATAGTCTAACCTGAATAAAATGCTAATCTGTGGTGTTCAACTTCTTTATTTGATGTGTGCGATTTCATCAAGATTTTGGTCTAGTTTTCACCAACTAACCACTTTGGTAGTAGTTTCATCTAGCTGAATTGCATCCTGGAACTTGGAATGTCCCTTTTGTTGTCGCCCTATGTTTGCATTGTTTTTAATTCTCATTTATATGAGGTTGCATATGGTGAGTAACATTATGAGTAAGAAAAAAAGCGTGTTTTTGCTTTGATGAGCTTACAGTGAAACCTAGCCACTATCATTGGTTTTATATTTTAGTTGTTTTTTGGGAACATTACAAGGGCCCTGGCTCACATCACCTGTCCTGCATGTTGCAGTCACAGCTCAGATTTGAACCCAGATGCTCAGGAACTGCTCTTAACTTTTAAAAGCATTAAACATTTTCTTTTAGTGTCACACTAATAAAAAAGTAAATAAATAAAGTCTTACACATATTTAACTCAGTAAGCACTTGGTCACAGGACCGAAAAGAGTTTGTTGCTACAGAGCTGGGGGAGGATCCCCTTGACCAGCCTGTCCTCCCTTAGACACTGTCAGTCATTTCTGCATGTGATGCCTGAACCAGCCGGAAGGCACTGCTGGGACTCATACCATAACATCTACACTGCTCACAAAAACTAGGGGATATTTCATTATGGGATATTTCTGTTTGCAGGATCTCCTAATTTTAATGAATTCCATAATTGATGAAACATATTCATTTGAATTATATTTCCAAAAGTTGCTTAGACATGTGACAGCATATCAAAATAGAAGGTTTGGATTTCCAAACAACTCATACAAGAGATCATGTGTATCTACCTAACGAGTATCAGTATATTCCACTGATTATAGGTCTTAATCCAACAAACCTTTTAAAACCTCCTGAGAATCTAGAGAGTGTGTGTGTAAAACAATATTTGACTTTTGAAAGGCACGCAGAAATGATCAGCAGTTCATACTTCCGTAAACATATTTAACAGAGATAGTATGTATGTAAAAGCCCATCGCTCACCTTTCTTCTTCTACTCAAAACACAAACATTCATTCATTCATACCCACTATAGTGGCCTATCCTATAGCATAGGGTTCAAAGCAGGACCCAGCCTTTAACAGGGTGCAAGGGCACAAACTCACACTGGGATGCTTTAGAAAAATCAATTTTAGGAGCAATCAGGAGTAGCCAGAGAAAACCAGGTTGACACAGGGACAGCATACAAACTGGTGGTGTCTAGAGCTGTAAGGTGTCAGTACTAACCACATGCATCGATGACCCACCCAAGGACACTCATGCTATACAGAAAAAATACCGAGAAGAGTTTTTATGATTTCTCTCTTTAAGAAAAACAGCATCTACCGGTTTATTGTATATGCAGTTGAAAATCAAGCTTACGCTTTTTGCTATTTGGGTGGTTTTACATGTATGCAGCAGGCAGTTAAGGAGATAAGTAATACATCTCAAGAAATACTACCATGATGTACTACTGAGAATTTGCTAAGTATAACATTTCCATCCATGGAATAAACAATTAATTCTACTTTGAAACGAAAACATTTTAATACACATTTTTCCACATTTCCACACTGTTCCTCTCCCAGCCATCAGTCCTCAAGTAAGGTTCACAGCACGACTTATTCTTCCACTAGAATATCTCTGTTTCACACTTTATCATTAGTGATAACACTTTACACTTCCCTGTATAAGAGCAGCCTCCTTGGATGGTTTCAGATGGAATATTGGGTTCACTTCTTTCCCTCACCCTCTTCAGTTCTGTTTAAGCTGCTGGAATTTTTACAGCTCTCCCTGGCCAAGCAAGTGTTTAAAATGGCGTCACACAGAACATATATAACAAGTAATAGTGTTCCATTCTCTCTGTGTGGGCCTCTACAACAGCAGCCTGTATTTGGATGGAGAGAACCACAGAACACCAATAACAGGCAAAGCGATCTACTGCCATATCTCAAAAACAGGCTGTTTGAATTGATTTACAGCCTTAAATAACTGCTCTCATGATGAGGCTATTGGCCATACAAGAAGAAAAATTGCACTTGTCTGAGTCTATAATTAGATAATCTAAGAACAGCTAACTTGTAAATGTGTCAAAGTTAGTTTATGTTTCAGGTGAACAGCAATTCACGCTCACTCTCATGCACTCTCCCTCTCTCTCTCCCTCTCTCTCTCTCTCTCTCTCTCGTTTAGTTGTTAGATGTCTGAAGGCTGTGACCTTTATTTATCTGTATGTTAACACATTGCTTAAACATGACATTATTTATTTTAGCAATAGTATGATGCCTATATGTAACAGTGTAGATGATTGGAACCAAAAGTGTAAATATTGGATTCCTCACTCCATAATCCTCTTTTCCACTGGTATTCCTTCCTTTGCAAGCTTTCGCATATCTTAGTCTTTTTGCCCTGTTCTCCTTCTGAAAAAAATGGTTTTTGGAAGCCATCTTTTTTTTTAAAGACCATTCTTTGGACTGTAGAAAGGTCAACTAGGCATCCTGATGAAGCTTCCAGGTGTTACTATTGCTCAAGTTTAAGAGGACATCACACTAAATAATTGCCACTAAACTCTATTTAAGCTATATATATATATATATATAGCCGGAGGTTAGCTTTTTTAAGCTTATTAAGGTTTTCTCACATACTTTATTGTCAAGGCAGGCAACCAAGAAATCTAACAAAAAGTAAAAGAAGCAAACTTACCTCCCATAGGTGTCTTGTGTTGCGCACCGCACCAGACTGCACCTTATCGAGCAGTAGAGGGACGCCCTGAAAGGGCCCAAGCCACGTTCCCTGTGGGATGCGTTGGGCAGCACAGATACCGTAGCCCAGGCCGGGGACGGTGCTGGTGCAGAGGCAGACTTCACGAGGTAGGTCACGCAGCCACTCAGGCACCTCTGGAGGTGGCACAGCGGTGGAGGTGCTACTTGTCCCCACCAAACGACGCAGTGAGTGCAGGGGTCCGTGCATGGGGCACTCGCCGTTCCGGTTATCTGCACACATGTCACAACCTGCAGGACAGTGTGAGAGACTGTTATTTGCCTTAATGTCCAGATGGGACTCTCTTTTTTCTGATTACTGTTTTTTCACAGCACTTAATGACAATTATGTGTTTTCTGATAATTGACGCATGTTTAAGCATAAGCTAATTATAGTTTGTTGCTTTGAACAGAGAATTGGCGACACATTGTCATCAAACCACATGGCTGATATTTCAAATATTGTATGCATTTAATTGTAATTGTAAGTGAAATCAAATCTACAGAAATACTTTTGTTTTCTATTAATATTAAAAGCAAGAGGGCACATATTGTTTTCCAAAATATTACACACATTCTATGCAAAAGTTCACATCAGGTGAGGAATCGCACTATTACTCGAAATGTACTAAAATAAAACACTTATAATGACAAAGTAAATGGCCACAATTAGATCTGTTTCTAACATGTCAGTTTTCTTATTATGAGATGTTTTGTCCCACTTGAGAATTTGATTGCAGCTTTGAACACGCCAACACAAAACAAAAGCTCGTTCCAACACGTTACTCTACAAATTAAAGCATGGGGTTGAAAATAGATGTTCTCGCTGTAATCTGCACTCTTTATAAATGAGGGTCCGCGATGTGAAATATGAGCAAGAGAATAGCAAATGTAGATAAAGCAGTGCTGCTTGCCCCGAGAGACGAGCATATAGCGCGTTGGGATGATGAATAGCGGCCGATGGGACAGATCGATCTGTGATCCACGCTCACTCCACTCTCTTCTACAAAACTATACAGCAATTAATTGTGGCTTGCCCCCCTCCTCCATGCCTCATCTCCTCGTGGCACGTATCGATGGAGATTACTGCTGATGGGCCGTTTTATCACCTTAAATAAACAGTCGCAACCTTTCCAAACCAGACCTTAATATGGGTATTTCCCATCAGCACATGTTAAGGATTTATTCTCATGATTGCGTGCGATTCTGAAAAAATACAAAAATAAATTATTTTGAAAAAAAATAAATAAATAAATAAATAAATAAATAATTTGCAAACAAATAAAACCTTAATAAGTATAAGAAAGAAAGAAAGAAAGAAAGAAAGAAAGAAAGAAAGAAAGAAAGAAAGAAAGAAAGAAAAAGAAAGTGGAACTCAATAAACGTACTCAATTGAGCAGAAACGGATATGAATTTCGGTGGAATCTACATTTGAAAGATTCGTTAAACAAAAATCGGGTAACAGATGGACGTTTACTGTAGCTTAATTATCAATGACTGACTATAGTAAACTAATCGCAGTCTAATAATTGAAGTAATTTTGTACTTCAATGTTCTGAATATTAATAGTTCCTTTTTTGCACAAACGAATATTAAGGTTATAATAATCTTTGTCTTTTGATTTGCATGGTGTTTTCTGACTTAATTTTTTATTTTAAAAAAATAAATAAATAAATGAGAATGTTGCCGTTATTAATAAAAGATTGAATTAGATTATATGCCAACTGGAACAACATTTACATGCATACAGGAATAACATAACAGCTACATTTGCGTTAAATTAGATTTGTACTTTTGGTTCGTTTAACTTTTTTGCACAATAAATGCCATCGACTGTTCTTCTGCCGTTGTCTGTAAGCGCAATAGAAGCGGGCACCTGTCGTTAATTCAATTCGTTTAACCTCAAGTTAAAAGTTTTCCCCAAACAAATTTCAAGCGTGTCTTAGATTTAGGTTTTGTTTCTACTGCCCTTGCTTTTGAATAGTGCGCAATATAATATAGAAAGTTTCTTAAATCTACTGCTCAGACTAATCGCTTAACATAGTGCGGAATTAGGCCGATCACTTTCAATGTTGCATGAAGTTTTCCGTTGAATGTGTTCTGTTGTGAGTTCGTGTTTTACTAAAAGTTTGTTAGGACTAAATTCATTTAGGAAGAGGACTAAGTGAATCGCAATAATGTTGGTATAACACTCTGTTATTCTTGTTTCAGAATGCTTAGCAGATCTACACTTGAATCCTTTAGGTGGATTAAGTGATACGTACGGTTATTGACATCGCTGCTGTGATTGTTTAAGGGGATAATTTCCATTCTCTGCTGTCCGTACAGGTAGTAGTCCAGTTCCTCGGTTGTCAACTTCAGACGGGACGCTTTCTGGTTAAAGTTGGACGGCAGGCAAAGTTCCTTGGCCTGGGACGCGCCTCCGCTTTCGGCCTGTGTGATGTCGGGGCACAGTGTCTGTGAGAAGAGCGCGAGCTGCGGCACGGAGAGTTGCGTTAAACCGGTCAGAGCCGAAACAGCTGGAGCGCAGGAGTTGGAGGACGGAGTTAAAGCGACCGAGGCGGAGCAAGACGAAATCAAAGCCGGTCTCTGGCGGAGGCTTTCGGCTGCCACAGGCGCTCGATCGGGCGCTGGGATTTGCGGGATTCCACAGCTCTTCAGCTGAGTTTGTGGGAAAATCTGCTGCCAGTGCTGAAGGTACGTGGGGTCCACTTTGAGGAAAGCAGAGCCGCCCTGATCCCCGGGTTTCAGCATTTCCATCTGCAACTCTGGGAACACAAGCAGGCGAGCGGTCGATGCACACGCCGATTTAAAAAGAACGGTTCCAGTAAGCACTTGGTCTTGGTTTTGTTTCACATAGATAACTATTCAGGCTTATAGCTATAGAAACGCATATGACCTAGTTTTTGATGCAATTAACACTTTGGGGCAACGAGGAACTTATGGTTTACGTAGTTATTCTAATGATTTAATACACGGTCCTGTCCAGCAGTGATAACCATTTGAGAAGCATTGACAAACTTTTACCTGAGTATCTACCTGATGTTGTCAAAAATAGCTGTCAAATATTTCTGAACTTTACACAAATGCGACAGTGTTTCGATACCAGAACGTGGTAAATCGTTATCAATTTCCATAGAGTACAGATATAATAAATCTTGCCGCCTACAGCATAAACAAGACCTCCTAATCTAGAAGGGTTTGGATGCAAGTACAAGCAGCTCATCCAACATCTGGAGAGGACGGAACTGCCGCGGGTAAAATTTCTGCAAAACGATTTAGTGATGTAATAAGACAACACTTACCCTATAAGCCCAAGCGAGTGTGTCAGGGCCGACGACGGTAAAGTGTGATTCCCCGACGCTTACGCCATGACCGTCGAGACACTCGAGAACTCTGTGGATGGAGAAAAAAGACGCCTCTCTTCCTTTCTCTCTTCCTCTGCCCTCCTTCTACTCCGGAGGAGCACGTGGGTTGGGCGCGAGAACGGGGCAGAGGGGTAGAAGGGGGGTTGACCTGGCACAAAAAACACGGACGCAGGATGCCTAAAAGTGTTCGGTTCCTCAAAATCCGCGACCAGACCACACTTAAACAATTTACTTAGCCTATTGCAAAGATCCGCAAGCGAGTTAGACTTCCAGCTTTAGTTTTCCATCATCGAGGCCTGAAAGAGTGGAACATGCTCGTCTGGCATCTTTTGGAGAGGACTGATAATAAATACCCCTTAGACCTTCACGTTCATCAGTGCACGTGGGTAATGCTTGGTAGCTGCAGACAAATCCCTTGAGATGGAGTGCTTTATGATAACCGACTTGAGTGTGTTGTTTCTGCGCCTCGTTATCCAGCCGATTCGGTCCCCAGTCTGGCCGCGACGCTTGAGAAAGTTAGAGGTGTTTAGATAGACTCTCCATGTCTACAAGAAGAGTGTTTTACACCATTTCACTCGAGAGGACTGGTCAAATGTTTAGACTGGCGTCTTTCTGACAGGGCCATTCATCATGCCAAGGTCTCTGTAGATTGATAACGAAATCCAAACATAAACATAATCGTCTGAAAATGAATTCATGCCTCAAGTGCAACTTGGAAGAATGCGAATAATAACAGAGAGCAGAAAACGTTTGATGTAGTTTTAATGCAGGCTTTCTTTCTCTTGGTGATAATGAAAAGTTGCCAGTATTACGAAAAAGCTATCTAAAGATTTAATTTCTAGGGAAACACATTAGGGATTATGGAAGATATAATAATAATAATAATAATAATAATAATAATAATAATAATAACAATGCAGGGTAATTAATTGTAAACAAATAATAATAATAATAATAATAATAATAATAATACTTATTATTATTATTATTATTATTATTATTATTATTATTATTATTATTATTATTATTATTATTTATGACCTCTTTATGTAGTGGCCAAGTATCACCTGGCGTTTGCGTATTATATATGAACAATTTACAGTAACCATGTTTCACACCGCACATGGCTTTTATTTTCATTTTTGATAAATTATTTGAGAAATGAAATACATCGATAGTGGGCACTCTATCGATACAGTAACTGGAGAAATCTGCCATATTCCTATCCACATAACGAATTAAGACCAAGCAAGTTATTAAATCAGCTTCATTTGTACATTTAGTCTAGAAGTTTTGACGAGAAAAAACACCTAAACACGCTCCGAGTTCATTTCCATAGCGGCCACCTCTGCTTGACATTCAATTAGGACGTGTGCATTTCTTATTAATTAATTCGCCTGATGGCTGAAAGACAAATGAACGTCCCTGTCTGACAGGAGACCGATAAAGAATTCAGCCACTTCTCCCTCTGCCCCCGTGTCTCCTTTTATGGTTTTAAGGTCATGGCATGCAGAGTATATCATTCATTAATACGGATGTAGCCTATAATCAAACAGGAGCTGCTGGTCACTTAGTTCCAGCACGAGTGTATGAGGCAAACGCGCAACAAATCGTCTAAGAAAAGCCTCGCAAATTCGAAAGCATTGTACACTAGTAATTAGATTTTGCAATTGCAGTGAAGTTAACCACACGGAGTGCGATGTTTACCCGCAACTGGAGATCGGAGAATACACTTGAAACACTTGCTGTCCACAAACATTTGATTGAATGCAATATAACACACATAAAACAGTGTTTGGTCTTAAGTGACGCACTAATTAAATTTGCATAATTAATACAGTAGGCTATTGATTGGAAATACAATTTAAAATTGCGCCGTAATGGCAATAACGACATGCACAAAAGCTTGAATATCAGGAGACGTTGTGGACTCAATATATAAATAAAACATAATGACAAATCAATGAAATAACTGATCGATAAATAAAAATGTTTTGCAGAGTACCTTTTCAGAAGCATCAAAGAATGTGTTGTAGCAATGATTGTTTTGTAGGTATTATTAAAAAGAAAAGAAAGGAGACCAATTCTTGTCAGCATAGATAAATTCTTGTTTGTCATTTCCTTATATTGGAATTAAAAAGAAAGCTTCATTTTCGAACTTTAACCATAAATAATCTCACACAGCCTGATTCATACAGCATTCAGAGTATAGAAGAAACTCAATGGATTTAAGTATGCAGAGTGGTCCAGAGGACTTGCTGAAGTTTAAACTGAACATCAGAATGGGCAGGAAAGATGACTAAAGTGATTTTGAAGGAGGCATGGTTAGTGGGCTTGTCTGAGCATTTCAGTAACTGCTGATCTACTGGAATTTTCACACACAGCCATATCTAGGGTTTACAGAGAAGGGTCCAAAAAGAGAAAATATCCAGTGAGCAGCAGTTCTCTGTGTGAAAATGCCTTGCTCATGCCAAAACTCAGAGGTGAATGACCTGACTGGTTCAAGCTGATAGAAAGGCAACGCAGCAACTCAAATAACCGCTTGTTACAAACAAGGTTTGCAGAAGGGCATCTCTGAATTTACAACATATTAAACTTTGAAGCAGATGGGTAATAGCAGCAGGACAATACACCAGGCGATATCTACAGGACGATGCCTACAGGACGATGCCTACAGGACGATATCTACAGGACGATGCCTACAGGACGATGCCTACAGGACGATATCTACAGGACGCTGCCTACAGGACGATATCTACAGGACGATATCTACAGGACGATGCCTACAGGACGCTGCCTACAGGACGATATCTACAGGATGATATCTACAGGACGCTGCCTAAAGGACGCTGCCTACAGGACGCTGCCTACAGGACGATATCTACAGGACGATGCCTACAGGACGATGCCTACAGGACGCTGGCTACCGGACTC
>JAUZST010026255.1:0-58101 GCA_034779995.1 Parotocinclus haroldoi | reverse complement strand
CTAACACGCATGTCTTTGGACTGTGGGAGGAAACCGGAGTACCCGGAGTAAACCCACGCAGACATGGGGAGGACCCAGGCCGCTCCACCCTGGGATTGAATCCTTCTTGAACCTTCTTGCTGTGAGGCAGCGGTGCCACCCACCGAGCCACCGTGCTGCCCGAAATATGGTCAGTTGTGGTCCAAAATGGTCAGCAACAATACTCATTTAAACTAAGATTCCATATATATCATGGGTACATATTACTGTTAGTGATTACCACATGTGGATCATGTGGGACTTCTGCTTTTGTAGCCCACTCGCCCTAAGGTTTGATTAGGAATATTGTAATTATTCTTAGACCGCTATTTTATACCATTGTTTTATCAACAGCATAAGTACCATATATAATTATTTGTCAGTCTCTTTGTTAGAACACAGCCAGAAAGCAATACAGGAGCATTAAAAAACGAACAAAAACCATAAAACAAAAAAAATGGCTACAATGGCAAGCATTTAATGTGTACCTCACTTTACCGTTGAGCAATAGCAGCATCTGGCAGCTTCACTGGGATGACACGTCGACCCTTCAGTCGAACGAAGAGTGATCAGTAATGGGATTTTTGGAAGGGAAGCAGCCAAGAAACCATTTTTTTTGGTAAGGGAACACGGTGAAAAGGCTAAGATATGCAAAGGCTCCTAAAAGATTTGAATAAAAATCAATAAAAAAGTCTTATTTAATTTAAGTTGGACATTTTTTGGTCCATTCATCACTAAAAAAAATTGCTAAAACCACAAATCTTAAACACTGGAACAGTTCTATATACATTAGTGCAGCCCAGGGTTCAGAGCTGGATCCTCACTAGCTCGGAGTTGGCTCTGAGCTCCGAGACAAGAGTTTGCCGCATTTGTTTATATGCTCTTGCAACTAAATTGCTTTTACCGCTGTCAGCGAGGGGGATGTGAGCAATGAATGAGAATTTACATATGGGAAATAGACTGGAAAACAATGATTTAGTAACCAAACGGATAATCAGGTAATAAATCCAGTTAAAGTTGGCCACTCTGCTTCTTCTTTCAGATTAGTGGACATGGTCTAGCACACCCCATTTGCCAAGGTGAACACAAACTGCAACGCAACAGAAGCCCAGCAGTGAGATTAAAGATAGTGCTTGTGACAGTGTGTGTGTCTGGGCGATACCCTGGGATAAAAAGAGCTCTTCCTCATTCTGCTCACACTCGTCCAGCATTTTCCGAATGTATAGCGATGTACCTGACACGGATACAATCCCCCGAGGTCTAGAGACTGTCAAGAAGTATCCAAGAGGGCACGTTTCTCAGTGACCTTCAGCTGAATTGTGACTATTCAATTATAATGGACCTTTTTCTTTCCCCGGCTTTTGATTACAGCCCACACTTTGCTCATTTCCATTACGCCATTCCCCCTGCTGTATTCTAACCGCTCTGGTCCTGAGTTGAAAACAGTTGGGTAAGTATTTTCTTGGATCAAATTACAGGATTCATTATGTTACATTTTATTACACTAACGAACAACTGTCACGGGGTGGCAATAAAGCCGTGATCAATTATTGGGACTTTATGAATTACAAAAATAATTGCAAAGCTTGTCAGAAACAGAAGTATTTATAACTATTTCTTGTCATTCTTTACTGCATGCAGCCCTGATTTGGCTAATTAGCTTATTATTCTACACCCATTTCGAGATAACTGTTAGATTAATGGTGATATCTTTATCCCGGAAGGAACCTGCACAGAAAAGTGGGACAGGTATAGCAGGACTGGGAGTATGAACCGTCCTCTTTTCTTATTTATCACACAGGGCTTTGGTATTGAAAACAAAAAATATATATAAATCAGGGGCGTCTCTAGAGTGGGCTACTTGTTGTAGTGAGGAAGACATGATTTAGAGGGAAATAGCTGTAACCCTTTGCTTGGAAATCAGTGATACGGACACAACTGTGCATAAAAATAACGATATCAAATATGGAATAGTTTAAGACATTTAACACAAGAGATACGCCATGGAGAACAAATGAACACCAAAGTGTTTAAAAGTGAACTTTAAAGATTTGCAGACAGGGAAAGTCGCTAGAGATTTATAGGAGCCTGATGAATAGGGGACTGAGCTTAGACTAGCCTGACATGAGCTAATTTCAGTCGGGCAGCACGGTGGCTCACAGCAAGAAGGTCTCGGGTTCAGTCCCAGGGTGGAACGGCCTTGGGCCTTTCTGTATGGAGTCTGCATGTCCTCCCCGTGTCTGTGTGGGTTTACTCTGGGTACTCCGGTTTCCTCCCACAGTCCAAAGAGATGCGTGTCAGGTTAACTGATTAGTTTAAATTGTGTTATAAGTTAATTGGTGTCTATAAAGTTTCCCTGACTGTGTGAACAGCTTTTTAAATTGAATTATGGTCTCAGACTAAAGCGTTTCATCAAACCACTAGAAACATTAAATAGCTTTCATTATAAAATATTTCTAGATTTATTTAATGACCTTATTTTTTTTCTTAACTTCCTTTAAGATGGATTTTTATCAAACGCAAATGCTACTTGTTCGAATGTTTTGTTTAAACTGTAAAATCCTCTCACCTGATTGGCCTTCGAGGGAGCTGCTGCCTTTACAAAAACGATATGTATATCTGCCTACAAGTAGAAAAATAATATTGAGTTCATTAATATTATTAATCAGTTTGATCAACTATTAACAGGTTTTAATCAGGTATCTGTAAAATATACTTCACAAAATTACGAGAGACCGAGCCTTACACAGCTAGTACATTGTTTGAATTGAACTGGGAAAACTGGAAACTGGTTAACTTTACGTTCAGTAATTATTAAGTTCCTCAGCTAACATAATGAAATATCCACTAGTGCATCAAAGAGTTAAGTAATAAGGTATTTTCTTTACTTTTTTAGTTGAAATTACACTCGCCTTCAGGTTCAGGAAAGCTCGAGAAGAGACGGTTCAGGAACGTTATGAGGCAGCAGCGCCTCCCCCAGGTCCTAGTGCGTCAAATTGAATTGCATTGTGAATACAGACAGAAATAATAACCCTAAATAAGATTCAAATTAAATACGAAGAACTGTTGTATTATTAAACTAATAACCCATGTTATTTTACCCCATAAGAAATACCGACAAACAAATCTGGCCCAGACTCATAGCGTTCAAGCTTTTGGAATGTCTGGGCATTATGGGAATTGTAGTGCCAGTAGTGAATTTGCGCAGCGTGTAAGCTTAGTTCCGCTCAGCGATCCAGGATCAAATTACATTTTTTTACCTCTGTAATTTTATCTCACAGCAAGAAGGACCCGGATTCAGGGTGGAGCGGTCTTGGTCCTTTCTGTGTGGAGTCTGCATGTCCTCCCTGTGTCTGCGTGGGTTTACTCCGGGTACTCCGGATTCCTCCCACAGTCCAAAGACATACGTGTTAGGTTAATTGGTGTCTACAAAGTTTCCCTTAGTGTGTGACTGTGTGTGTGTGTGTTCCTGCCCTTGTGCCCAGAGTTGCCGGGTGGGCACCGGCTGGCCCGTGACCCCGTGTGGATTAAGCAGAAGATAATGAATGAATGAATTTAGAGTGGACAACCCTGCTCCTGGCATGTTTTTTTTTAAGTGGGGGGAAGGTACACTAAAGAAACGCATATGGATCTGGGGAGAACATATGTAAAGTGGTGCTCGAGATTGTATAAGGATCTATTACCTGCTCTGACATCGTACTGCCTGGTGTTTTATCTCTCCTCATTATACCGGTGTGGTTAAAGGGTTCAAATGTTGAATCACTTTCAGCTGATTAATAGTGGCTAATAATTAATACTGGCTAATATTGTGTTGTGTAGTATCAAGAAACTACAGGAGCCTCAAACGGTCATAAAATCCAGAGTTATAATATTTTGTAGATATTATGCAGGTACATCCTATTGTGCATCCTTGTTTCTATTCTATTCTATGAAATAATCAATAAAGGGGTGGTGTAGTTGAGCGCCACTGCAAAGCACTCTATTTACGCTCTAGAATTGATTACTTTTCCATAATCGCATTCCTTGGAGTACTTTGTTTTGCTTACTCCAGTAGAACTTCTTAATGTTTCACAATGTATTTTGTATTTGAGAACGTGTTGCGATTTTTATCTGTTTAAAGCTGTATTTAAACACCCATGATGTTAACCCAAGCTTTCTCTTTTGTAGCAGTTCTCTCTTTCCTCCCTTTCTCAGTGCCAAAATATTTAAAGCAACAGCACCATGTTTCATTCATTCATTCATACATTTTCATACCTGCTTCATTCAATTCAGGGTCGTCTGGGGAGCCAGACCCAACCGGAGGCACAAGGGACAAGGCAGAAACCAACCCTAGACTCTGTGCCATTCCATCCCATGGCACATGCCCACACACCTAGATCCCTCAGATCTCACTATGCCCGAGGTCTGATATGAACCTGGGATGGCCCTGGTCAATATGTCCATGTGTATTCCACCTCCCCAGAGGCTCCCAAGTGCCCATTGATTCACAGGTAGGGGACTGGCTCTGCTGTCACGTGACAGGTTATAATATTGTTACTAGATGGATCCGTTTAATATTGCCTTTGCCGCTTGGATTGGCTCATCACTGGGGTTATTAATTTCCCTCTAAATGACCTGCTAAAAAAGAGAGTGTGTTCTGCAACGCCATGATTTCTCTCTTTTCCTATCCTGTCTTATTATACCATACCGTAAGCAGCCCTGTGGAGCAGCGGGTAGTGCTGGTGGTGCACAAAACCGGACTTCCTGCCAGTATGGAGTTTGGCATATGCTCTCTGTCACTGCACGAGTTTCCTCTGGTAATGTGCTTTATTGCCAGTAGATGGTTGGCTCTGAAATGTCCACCTAAGTGACATTTTATTGTCAAGCAATATTTAGGCACCCTGCACCCCATCTTTGGATCTATAGTTACCCATAGCAGGATGGTGGTTAATAAAAAGAGCTGGGTCCCATTGGGTCATATTATAATACGGACATTTGAATCGTTCTTGTGTTTTATTCATCACTATTAAGATACATTTAGGGGATAAGGGATGCATGGGCTAGAATAGCAATTAAAAAGCGTTATTATTCCCTGGAAATGACCTATCAGGAAAGAGCTTTCGTGCGCTGTAGGTAGGAGCGTTTTTGCGCTGCAACTCCATGATTTCATGCAGGGAGGTGAGGGGGAGGTTTCTGCGCTCTCTCTCTCCCTCTCTCTCTCTCTCTCCCTCTCTCTCTCGCTCTCTCAAACCCCCCTCTCTCTTCTTTTCTCCCTCTCTCAGGAGCAGCAATACATCGTGCAGACAAGCATTTAGCTCTCCAGCTGAGACTGGCGGTCGGATTCGTCGTCTCTCCAGAGTGGGATCACACATCAGGCTCTGCGGTCCAACGGACAAGATCTGATCTTTGGTCAGGGTAAGTTTGCCTGCATCGGCAACCAGAGCGCGCGCTCATCTCCATCCTTGAGTGAAGTTATTCCAGAACTACCAGCTACAGAGGAAAAAAAAACCGCGTTGCTGTGTAACGTCTTGATGTCTGCATAATGTGACAGTATTGTACTCAGTCTAGCCCAGGCGTTCTTAGTAGCACGAACGCATAAATACGTGGACCCAACCTTTTGTTTTTAATAATGCACTTATAATAACCGTGACGCTTCTGCAAGTACAGTAGTTACGCATCTTCTTACGAAACGTTATGTTAGACCCGCTGTTTCATACCGACAGTGTGCCAGCCTGACCAAAATCTCCCTGATTGCCAAACTGATTGCCAGTCAGAAAAAGAACAAGCTGTTGCAATAGGATTTTGGTCAGCAGGCGTGGGTGAACAGTTGGATTGCAAAGGGAAATATGCGAACGCATATGAACGAAGGGTTCATTCTCTGGGCATTAGGTAGAAAGCACGGAAGGCTTTTTGTGCTTTCCAGAGCAACTCTAGAAGAGTAATTTGGAGCAGCCCTGTAGGGATTTGCCTACATCTCCAAGAGACTTGTGCTAGGTGTATTAAATAAGGAGAGCCGGCTCTTCTCTAGCTGTGAGCTTTTAGAGCCAGCATCAGAAAGCAATAAAATTGATTGCTCGCTTACAGACGAGTATATTATTCATAAAGTTCAGCAAGACATCTTTGTTACGCAAGACAAAGATCCCTACATAAAGCCGCCTACAAAAGAATAGTCAGTAATAGTTGTCTAAAAAAATGCAGACAACCCGTCTGAACTCGCTGAATGAACAGTTATCTTTGTTTGAATGCCAGAGATGATATTGGGGTCTTAGAAAAGCAATTTTGCAGCTTTTTTTTCAGAGCAAGCGGTAAGGCACTGATTGAACTGCTCAGCAGTTGTGGTGTGTGCCTGCTAGATTGAAAAGGCGCAGTAAGCTTCATGAATATTAATGATAGACCTGATGTGAAACACCGGAGAAAGCTAATGTGTGGGAAAATCAGAAGAAGCCGAATTATAAAAATAAACAATTAGGATGTAAAATCGTCTATAATTACTGTATGTGGCTTAAGAGTGCGCATGCAGACAGAAGCGTCCGGGAGCAACCACAGCTCAGGCGCACAGTTGCAAACCTGACTTCTGCTTTTTTTTCTAAGCAAGCCTGAGATCACCATGCACAATGCCAGTAGACTGCAGCCTTAAAATCGTCATGGCTTTGGAAGCGGCACACCTCCGCCAACTGTAATGTTTGGTGGAGGTGGTGGAGAACCCTTATGTTCCATCAAGAACATCTTATGCACTATAGACATGCTATAGAAGGTCCATTTAAGGAAATATTTGTGGGGTTTGGTGTTGAATGACTTGCTTAAACCCTGAGTGATCCCCTTCGAAGGGGAAAGCCAGATTTCGTCCAGCTGTACTGCGACGGTCACCGTTTCCAAGCCCTGAGCAATAGTCTGATGTCACAACTAGGATATACAGTAGGCCATGTTTGCTTGCGCCCCTGAGTTCCGGGATGAAATGAGAAATTATTTATTTAAAAAACAGGGCCACATTCTAGCACAGTGTCTTCTTATTAATGTGCCTGAGCAAAAGGCAAATCATTTAGTAGAAACCTGAGTCATTATTGTATTCTGTCTCGTACCAGGAAAGCGAGACTAAACAGCTGTTGTACTGCTCCCTCTGCGCCCCGTGTCAGATCACGAGCATAGAAATATTTTCTTGACAGGTTGTGGGAGGGCTTCCCTCATACTGACAAGCTAACTGAGCAAGCATTAATGAATCAAAACAGATAACAAGATGGAGAGGTTTAGGGGTAAGAAATGTTGCTTGAGCGGTGGGCAGAACTGCTGCCTGCAGAAACCCTTGGCTGGAACCCCTTCCTTATGAAAAGCATGGCCGCCGTCTCACACTGAGCAACCTGGATTTTAGGATTAACTGTCCTCAGGAAGATTAATACAGCAGGAATGTCTCATTAGCGTCGCACAACAAGGAATACATTTTACTACCCCTGTGGTGGTGAGTATACCCTTAAGGCTCGATTGACTGCACTTAGTAAGAAAGCCAATGAGATGGCTAACCAAGTGGGTAAACAACTTTGGCCTCCTCCAATTTGTGCAGCCAAACTGAGAGCAGGGCTCGGCAGTATTTAGAAGTCCAGTTTATCCAGTTCATCCAGTGTATCTAACTAAAAAGAAGAAATCTACTGAATCTAGTTTGCCACTACCGATGACACAAGAGATAAGGAGCTCAGACGAGGCATGAAGCAGAAGCTGATCCAGATGCTGAACTGGTGATCTTCATCAGAATGAACTGACCTGGTCTTTTTTAGGTCAAATCTATAGCACAACGACTTTGTCCAAGATGGTGAACCCCACTGAATTCAGTACTCGTTTTTTCCAAATTCCGACATGATACAGAAAATATGAAATAATTTCCCGCAATCTTAAGCAAAACATTTCCTGGAAAAAAAACCCCCAACAAACTCAAAAACGTTGTCCAGTGTAGCCGCTCCACAGACGGAAAAATGTATTGCACCAGTCCGGACAGATGGTCAGAGCAAAAGCTCACAGGACTTTTACATGGCTGTCTGTATAACTGTTTAATTCAAACTCCACACTACAGCAGCCGTAATACATACCGCAGTGTGCCCAGTCTGAGGAATAGCTTTAGACTTGCTCGTATCTCATGAGAGTATCATTAAAACTGAGATGAAGGGAAGAACGGGCTGACGCTGTTAGGAAGAGTAAGCTTCTTCCTTCCAGTAAAGCTGGGGTGGGTAGCTGAATCGCACTGCGCACGTTGTGTGTGTGTTTGTGTGCGTGTGCGTGTGCGTGCTGCGAGCTCGGTACATATAGGGCACATATTTAAGCCCCTATAGGGTGCATTACGCACCAGTGAACCTTTATTGTTTGTTAGATTCTTGAAAGGTCTAAACTGAGCTCGTAATGATTGTTTTTGTTCTTTTGTTTATGTTGGCCCAGCACGGGGGCTCGGTGGGCAGCACGGCTGACTCACAGCAAGAAGGTCCCGGGTAAATTCCCAGGGTGGAGCGGCCTGGGTCTTTTCTGTGTGGAGTCTGCATGTGTCTGTGTGGGTTTACTCTTGGTACTCCGGTTTCCTCCTACAGTCCAAAGATATGCGTTTTAGGTTAAATGGTGTTTCTAAAGTGGCCCTTAGTGCATGACTGTGTGTGTGTGTGTGTGCCCTCTGATGGATTGGCGCCCCGTCTAGGGTTGCTCCTGCCCTTGCGAGTTGCCGGGTGGGCACCGGCAGGCCCGCGACCCCGTGTGGATTAAGCGGAAGATAATGAAAGACGTGCTTATGCTGATAAAAGCACTTAGACCAGGGACGTAAGCATAGATCCAGGCTCACCTGGCTGACACAGGGTAATTAGTTAGCGCCATGATTACTTCACTGTCTTGTCCGCGTTGCTTATCGTGAGTCTTGTCCATTGTCCAGAGGTCCGTGTGGTTTTTCTGCGTTGGTCGAGATAGGTAGTGGGGTGATTGATGGCAGTAAGACAGTAGCTGTGGGCTAAGGGGGAGCAGATGAGATTATTGTGTTCCGAGTTAGTCAGGTTTATTATTTTTTCTGTTTGGACACATCTCAGTTGGCCCAAAAGGGGCCTAAAACAGATTTTGGTCTTTGTGTTCTGTCATGATATTACACTGTTATTGCAGCTGATAACACAAACAAAGACAAGTACAGAAGTACAGAAAAAACAATGCCAGTTTTGGGCATTTAAGATGCAACTGTAGGAACAGATTTGATTTTTAAATTAAGGAAGCGGGAATGCGTTTAATAAAACGTGAATGCACGCTAACTTTAACCGCTGTACATTTATGTATTTAGCAGACGCCCTTATCCAGAGCAACTTACAATGAATATAGTCTTACAATCCAAGCAATTGTGGTTTAATTGTGGTCTTGCTCAGGGACCAAACTGTGGCAGAGGTGGGATTTGAACCATGGACCTTTTGGTCCATAATCCAGTACCTTAACCGCTAGGCCACCACAGTTCCATAGATTTACCTCTGCTATTATGGTAAACAGTACAATGTTGTCTCAGTGAGGCTTTGTAAAAAAACCTAGACCCCAATAAAGTATGCCTAGGGTGACAGCGGTAAGAAAAAAGTCCCTAAAACGATTAGGAAGAAACCTCATAAGGACCAAGACTAAAAATGGGACCCATCCTTCTTGGGTGGCCTAGATGTGATCTGTAAGGATTAAACTAGAATAGCTAAATAATAATGCTTTAAACACAGAGAAGATAAATAGAATAATTAAAATAGGGCACATAACAGAGAAATTACAATAAATGAAATCTGAAAGGTAATAAATAAAAGAGAGAATACAATATAATAGAGAACACAATACATCTAATGTAGAAGAGTGAATACAATAAAATACAGAATACAAGAGCATTACTTTATTAACTATTACACTTAAAAGTATAAATGAGGTCACTGGACATTCTTTTTTTCAATTTTAAGCCATAATGTGGATTTTCAACATAAATTGTAGAATTATGATTAAAACGCATATGGCTAGTACCACATCTTTTTATCACAAAAATACAAATAATAAGCAATAACTGTAATAGCCTGGACATATTTTGTAATTAATGTAACTCATGTGGTCATAAAAATGCGCATTTCCTAATTCGAATCCTAATTACAAATTCAATGTGTTTGTGAAGACTTTAAAGAAGGGCAAAATGAACTTAAGGTTTTCTTTTCTTACGTTGTTTACGTTCATTACGTTGTACTTATTGGAGACTATGAAAACTGTGCCCTCACATTGTTCTCAAGGCTTGTAACCACAACTAAATTCCAGTCTACATAGACACAGTAGACAAAATGATGCCCCCTGAGCCTATAGTCAGTCCTCACAGTGATGTGCACTAAAAAAAATTCCTTCACACAAATTTTGCCCGTTATTTCCCTGGGCTAGTGACAGTTCCCATGTAAGTGAGCAAGCATCGAATGCCAACTGACAGGAACTTTTCTATCAGCAACACAGACCACGGGTCATTGTGCATAGGAAGCTTGTTACGTAAGAACTATTGTATTCTGCTATTTACAAAAACCTCATAATATCTGGACAGGGCAGAATTAGTTCAACCCATTTAGTGACCTGGTGTATTTCCATTTTCTGGTCTGTCTCAGAAAGTTGCTACTATGTACGGTGAAAGCACTAATAAAAATATTTATTTGGTTTTTTTTTGTGGAGAAGGATTCAGATTGCAGCAGGATAAAGACCCAAAGTCAAAGTGACATCAAAGCTTTTGATTTAATTTATACTTTATGTGGGATCACCTATTATTAGAGCCAAGAGTAATCGGAATTATGAAAGACAATTGCTTTGTGGCAATTATAGTATTGTAATTATAAAGTGGCACAGGTTTCAGTACTGGCGGTGCCTTCTGGCCAGGTCAGGTGTCACTTACAGTTATTAGTGATGATAAGGAATCTCTACTGAAATGATGAACCTGTGATCCCAAAGGAAAGTACTTCTGTTGAGCGTAGGCATTTTAAGCCTATGCTACTTCTTCGTCATTTCAGCAGTACTTAAAGATCAGTAGTTGAGAGAAGTTTACTGTTCCTGAGTCACTATTTTGGAACATTTTACGTCACTTGAACGTTGAACGTTTTGCTTATAATAGGTTTTAATGGGAAGAAAATGTGAAATGAAAAGTGAAAAGGCTTAAATATTCTTTTTTTTTCCATTTTGGAATAGAAGATTGGAATCAATAAGACCCGGAGTAGGAAGAATAAGAATAAGACGTACATGCAGACATACCCAACTATACACAGTAACAACAATAATAATCAGAATATTCAACTAAAAACATTCAAATTCAAACTCAAAATTCAACATTTATTTCTATAGCACTTTTTACAATAGAGCATTGTCTCAAAGCAGCTTTAAAATATTATCTTATCTTAAATAGATCCAAACTGAGCAAGCCTAGGGCCACAGTGGAAAGGAAAAACCTCCTTGGGTGGCCTAGATTTTAATTGAATAATTAAATTGTAGTAATAGTAAAATGAAGTAAATAATATAATTTAAATCAATAATAAAATTTAAATTAGTAATACAATTCAGAGTAAATAACAAAATAGATTTAAGATAATGAGTCCTCAGCGGTAAATTGGAGGCACATCGTTTCCTAATAACTAAATGATGGAGGGAGTTACTACCCTGAAATCTGCTTGTGTTCTGTTGCTATAAAAGATGGCCCAGAACTTGAGCATCCACTCCTGCTGGTGTGTGTAGCAGCAAAAATGACAACATGAACCCCCTGGATGAGGGACGAGCCAAATACAAATTCACCTCATTATGATTATAGATATACGCCAGGTCTGCACAACATCCTCTTCTGTTACTGCTCAGCCTGATAACAACACATCATTATGCCAGTTATACAACGGCATCATTTCTGGCTCTCCCTCGTGTCTTGTCTTTCTGCACCTCCTCATTTACTCAGGAGATGTTTCTGCAGCAGCCACTTAACCTGAATTGGTAACGACCCAGCCCAGTCTCAGTGGGCTACGGTACTATTCTTCTGCTCCGTCCACGTCCCTCGACCCGTTACCGGAGCGTCCTCCTTTTACTCTAACCATTTTCCTCTTCATTATGCATTCTTTATTCATCATCCTCCATTTTTTTCACCGCCGTCCTTTCACTGTTCAACCTCTTAAACGCCCGTTCCGAGCCGTATTGACTTTTCCATATTCACTAGTACTGCGGCATGCCTCATGACAACCCTCACCTAATGAGCTCACCCCTCCAATTTTTCCCCCGTATTCATATTTCCCACACTGCAATTCTCGCACCTATGAAGCCCTGCGTTGAATCTTCATTGCAGTCGGAAGGCCTATTTGATCATTTCTTTCATTCTGTCTTCTGTCTTTATCCTGTTAACATGGGCTCGCAGATACACCAGCAACACCCCCCCCCATCCTCCACCTCCCCTCCCCAGGGATGTCATTAGAGGTCAATACATTTTGACAATAATACAAGTCTTGCAGGAACAGCTGAGGATGGATAGACAGTCGTTTCTGATGGGATCGCTCAAGTTTGAAGAAATATATCAGGTCCTGAGGTGCATAGTAGTTTAAGAGAGTTTAAGCAGTTCTTCCTTTCTCACTGATATTTACTTGGCCAATTCCTTATATGCAGAGTTGCTTTCTGATTTTTCTGATATTTTATTCATTTCTATTCTTTTGTCGGCCAGTTGGTTTTGTTCAAGTTAAATGGAAAAAAATGAAAGTTGATTTCATAGGTATATAATCTGAACACGTAGTCTTTCTTTCACACTGTTAGGCTGTAAGGTTTTGACGCTTTTTTTTAAAGAGCCAAGTCACTTTTTATGCCTTATTTCCATAGATCTGGCCGCTTATGTCTCTTGCATGATCTGGCAACACTGCGCCTGACCTTTCCTAGTCGTTGACTTCACTTGACTGGGAAGACCACTGGAAAACGTGGTTATGTTTATGAAACCAGTTTGACATTACATTCCCATTTTGCATTATCACGGTGGAAGTAGCTATTAGACAACGGGGTGCACACGGTCGGCAACAGCACTCAAAGATGCTCTGGCATACGGTCCCAAATTCCCCACACCATTACATCATTATCAACAGCCTGGACGGTTGACCCAAGGCAGGTTGGGTTCGTTGCTTAATGCTAGTGCCAAATTCTGACCCTACCATTTCGAGTGTCAATCCATCATACCGTGCTACCATGCAAGTATTTCCAGTTTTCAAATGTCCAGTGGGCCCATAACAGCCAAGTATTTCTGCTGGCAGATATATTTTAGCTGGCAGAAGTGGTGTTTCGCAGTTGAAGCCCATCTTCTTCAAGGTTTGACACAGGTTGATGCTGTTGCTGCTCGGCAAAAATGGTTCATTTGAGCTAACATAGCCCACGCGGTGGCTAAAAGCAGTCTGGCTGTTTTCACAGCACTGGCACTTACTGGATGTTGTATCTTTACTTGAGGGACTGTAGTTTGTGAAACTCCCAACAGCTCGATCCCAGCAGTTCTAGAAAAATTCACGCCAGTCCGTCTGGCAGCATGCATGCCAAGGTCAAAATCATTGTGATCACGTTTTCCGCCCATCCTGATGGGTACCTGAAGCTGCTGTTTGTCAGGCTTGGTTTCTGGTGCGACCCTTTCGCTTTACATGAACATGAATTTTTGTAGTTAAAAGTAAAAAAAAAGCAAGAATCTGTATTATATTATCTATATTAAACATTATTAATAGCTGTGAGTGCAGGAACCAACAAACATTGCTTAATTCGTGCTAAACTCCAGACTAGCTGTACTTTTACAGTGTACTTGAGGCTCTTTATACCCTTCCACGGTCTTCTGCCCTTTCCCGATTGCTATGACAACACGGCTGATACCATTTCTCACATCATATTAGGAGGATGTTTGCCTGGCTGGTAGAAGTCAATATCATATCATCTTTTAAACCCACTCCCATATTTCTGAATTCTGGAAACTGTTTGCTTCTCTGTGGTCATCCTCATTGCTGTGAAATTCCACCGTGTTCAGAGACTTTGTTTGGCCGCTCCCAATATGTGGACCTTTTTGACATCCAAGCTTCAATCAATTTAAATACTCTACTTATTAGGAAGTTAACGTTATTATACATTTATATCCCAAGGCCTTGGATCTCTTCACTCATTCGGGTCCTGTCTGTTGGTTTCAGTGTTTTTTGCTGGTTCAGCATTCCTGCTAAATGTAATATTCTACACTGGCTGTTTCTTTCTCTTTGTTGAACTAAGAGTCTACTTGAGGTTTACATGATATTGGTCCCATAACAACATATTGTTTAAGATCTTCTAATACACAGACACTTTTTTAACTGATTGATTCCGCCGATATTCCGCTGTGTCTTATATTCTTAAAAACACTGTTTCTTGTAGAATTAAGTAAGCATTTTGATATACGGTGTTCGCTCGTTTATGGTGGGGGTTACGTTTCAGGACCATCCACGAGTAACAAAAATCCACTTAGAGACGCTATATTTATTGAAGTATTTCTACACTATTTTAGCCGTAGAACGTGCATAACGTTTGGGTGGCATCGTAGGGCTTGAATGATTTCAGTCTAGAATGAAACTTTCACAAACAGCGAACACAAAACCGCAGATAAAAACATGTCATGTCGGCAAGTATAATAATATTATTATTATTATTATTATATTAATATTTTTTGAAAAAAAGCGATGCACCGAGTTCGCGAAAGGTGAACCGCGAAATGGCAAGGGAACGCTGTTTACCAAATTTATAAATAATAGTGACAACATTCCCAGAAGCCTTTTGAGAATTTGAGGCTTATTATTTTCCTCAGAATGAGCACCTGTAAAAGCCGTTGTTTTATATTGTACAATCGTCCAAATTTTTAGTTTGGAATGTATTAGGCACACCTGTACTACTGTTTATTTATGCAAATATATAATAATATAAAAATATAATATAAAAAAAACCAAGAAAACATCCAGTGAGGGCAATTCTCTGGGTAAAAATAACACTCCTTAGGACTGAAGTATGCAGAAAAACATCTGCGAGTGCACACCACGTCAAACCTTGAAGCGGATGGGCTGCAGCAGCAGTGCCACTGGGTGTCAATCCTGTCAGCTGTGAGCAGTAAACTGAGGCTGCAATTTGCCAGGAATTCACCAAAATCAGACAGTAGACGCCCAGTCTGATGAGTTTCGATCTCTGCTGGCTGGTAAGGTCATAATTTGGCACAAGCAACATGGTGTGGGAGGATTTTCTGGTGCACATTTATCCCCCTCATAAGAAACCGAGCATCATTTAAACACAGCAGCCTATTTGAGTATTGTTGCTGAGCATGTGCATCCCTTTATGACCACGGTGTACTATAGTCTGATGGCTACTCCCAGCAGGATAACACACCTTGCCCCAACTTCACATCATCCTAAACTGGTTTCTTGAACATGACAATGAGTTCACTGTACTCAAACAGCTCCACAGTCACCAGATCTCAATCCAACAGAGCAGCTTTGGGATGTGGTAGAACAGGAGATTCACATCATAGATGTGCAGATGACAAGTCTGCAGCAGCTGCTATTTTGTCAATATAGAATATAAACGCTCAGAGAACTGTTTCCAGCACATTATTGACTCAATGGCATGAAGAGCTAAGGAAGTTCTGGGCAAGGCAAACTGGGGACCAAACCAGTACTATCAAAGTTGGACATTCTAAAATGGCCGGTGAGTCTATTTGTACTGCTTTTATTTGTAGAATGCGCTGTATCAACTGCGTTCCTATAAAAGAAAGCAAAACGTAAGCAGAACGAATGTACCATCGTAAAACACCACCTTTCCCAAATGTCTAGCAGCAACATTAGCTCAGGCGTGAAGTGACAGTCAAATGGCTCAATAATACCACATTGCTGAATGGCTGTTCTCTTCAGTTTGAACATCTGCTAAGTTGTGAACTGCCTGTGAAAGCAACAAGAGCATTTAACGTTGTTAATTAACCACGGCTAAAAGTAAAATCCATCCCCAATGCTTCCTTTCCCCCATTTTTATTCTTGCTTATCCTAGGTGGCTTGTAAAGTTTATTGCAGGGCACTGAAGTGGTCCAGTCGTTTTTGTGGCACCTGACCTAGGTATTTCTGGAATTCTCAGTGTCTGGAGTTACGAAATAAGCTTGGGTTTGTTAGGAGGCTGAAATATCCTGTCGGTTTCAGTATGTCAAATATAGAGTGTGCTAGAGTGTCAATCTCGGGTGAAGTGATTTTGGCAAGCTGGAGCATCGACTGTCTAGACTGTTGCTTCATACTTTGTGGCGAGGTTGGGAAACGAGCAGGTGCAAGAACTTGTCTGGCCTGCCTAAATGCCCTGACCTAAATCCTATCAAATGACATTGAGAGAATTGGAGCATTGTTTGCAGAGCTCATTGGCAAACATTATTGCCTGACCTCATTAATGCACTTGTGGCTGGATGGAAACAAATCCTTTCAATGGCCTTGTAGAAACATCAAGTGGAAAGCATTCAGAGAAGATTGACATATTAGAGGATAGAGAAAGGATAGAGAAGAATGCCGTCTTTTCTGCCCCCGAGAGCAGGACCAACTGCAGATATGGTATGATTCAACAGATGCACTTACGCTTATGAATTGATGCTTTCCAGTTTGGCCATCCATGGCAACCACACAAATACATCCCTATTCTTATAGGATCCCATTCTTATTTTTGGTTCAATCAGACCCAACTTCCCCCTACTTGGGGAACTCTGAGATACCAGTGAAGCAGAAACTCAGAAAGTCATGATAGAACCCAAAGAATAGATGGATCGTAGTAGGACAGGAGCCCTAAATGACCTTGCCAGATTCCAAAACCAAACACTCCAGTTGTGAAATACTCTTATTTACACTTTATGTGTTACTTTAAAAGTGATACTGGACGGTCTCTATTTAAGTAGCTCTGTGAAAACTGCAATGGTTTTTCAAACTCTCATAACTAGACATCTAATACTAACTAAATAGAAAGATAAATTTCACCCACATTTAACCCGTGGATTATCCATTATAGTGTCAGGGCACCATTTGATTACAGATACCATTGTTTTAGCAATGGTACAATACAAAGTATATAATAATTTCCCAGTATTTTGTATTAGAATACAAGCAGAAAATACAGAATATTTGCAGGCAGTTTAAAAAAAACTGAAAAAAGATCAGCTTCTATAGGCTACAGTGGCAAATATTTGGTATGACTTTAATAGCCTTTTTGAAAAGATAGGAGCCAAGAAACTACTTTTTGATAGATAAACAAAGGCTCACAATATTGGAATGAAGATCCAATCCAATTTTTATCTAAAATGTTATATATGGACATATCACTGTTAAAACAACTCTAATGGTGGCCTAAAACATTTGCACAATACCGCATGTCTGATCTTAGAATGGAGTGATTTGATGTGTTTTCTGCTTGTACTGTACATGGAACATTCATTCATTCATTCATTCATTATCTTCTGCCTAATCCACACAGGGTCGCGGGTCAACAGGTGCCCACCTAACAACTCTGGGTGCAAGGGCAGGAACAACCCTAGACGGGGCGCCAATCCATCGTAGGGCACACACACACACAGTCGTGCACACAGTCACAGACTCCAATTAACCTAACACGCATGTCTTTGGACTGTGGGAGGAAACGGGAGTACCCAGAGTAAACCCACGCAGACACGGGGAGGGCATGCAGACTCCACACAGGAAGGACCCAGGCCGTTCCACCCTGGGGTTGAACCCGGGACCTTCTTGCTGTTCTACCCACCGAGCCACCGTGCAGCCCGTACATGGAACATGTTTGTTTTTATTTTGTTTCTTATTTTGCTATATACATTGGAAATGCTTTATGGGAAAAGCTAATGGTGCCGTGTGGATTTAGTGGTTGTTTTTGTTATTTGTAAAGCAATAAGAAAACACTGAAAAACAACAGCAATAAAAAAAAATCACCTTGCCAAAGGCAAAACGTGGACCGGGCTCATATCCTACCTCTGGCGAGGTGAGGTGGGAGTCCCGTCCCAGACCTCACCAGTTCCATCCGGGTTCCATTCTAACAGTCAGGGGTCTGTCTGAGTTTCAATTTTGCCTTCGGCTTCGGAGTCTCAAAGTTTTTCCCAGTTCCATATCTGGAATTTAAGGGTTGTTGAGTTTACGTTCTGGCTCCACCAAGTTTCCACCGCGTCCTGCCCTACGTACGTGAGGAGTTTTTTCTTACGTGACTTGTTTTGCTTCAGTGTTTCTGCATAGATGCAAGACGACTTTAACATTAATGAGCTTAGAATAGCCTTCATCCTGCCGGTTTCTCCTCCCACTTATGGAAGAACGGGTCAGACTCACCTCCATGGTTTGCTTTTGATTTGTGAATCTCATTAAACCATCTTACATGCGCATCGAGGTTATCGTTCAACTTTATGTCTTCTAAAAATAACAACAACAACATCAAAAACACAAAACACCAAATACTTTTCCCATCTGACCAGGGGTGGAAACGGAGTGATCATACATCGCAGCATGGTCTTTCAAGCAGGTGTTGTAGTTAATAGGGGCCAGATGCCCTCTGGATGCCCCCAGGGTTTTCCACACATCAGAGTCCTTAGTAGATCCAGGCAATAGCTGAGGAGAGATGAAGAAATATTGACGCTGGGGGCAAATCGGGCGTGAGCAAACACAGTTTTGCCGAATGTAGCTTCAGAGACGGAGAATGGAGTTGGTGCCTAAGCTAGAATTTAGAACTTGGGTTCCGTGTAATCGTCTTTCAATCAAGTTGCATTGCTCTGTGAAATCCTCAGGAATGGGTGTAATCATTTGTTTATATTCTGCTTATTCCCCATTTAAGTTTTAGTGATCCCCTTTGCTCTGTGCTCTATTGGTCAGGACCCCCACAGGACCAGCACTTCAGGTACTATGTGACCAGGTATCACCTGGTATGAGTGGATCAGACACAGCAGTGCTGCTGGACATTTCAAAAACTGTCCACTTACTGTACTTACAAAGTATATAACAAAGATGGACTACAGTCTATAGTTGTAGAACTACAACTATACAAGTGCAGTATAAAGAATAACGAATAAGCAGTATATCAACTGAAGAGTATAGACTTGTCTAAGACTTTCGCACAGAGCTTGTGTTCTGACAAAAAAAAAAAGAAAAAGCTCTAGTGTCGGCCTGAATAGCAACAGAGCAGAGGTCATGTTTTCACTCGCCAAAACATTATGAGCACCTGCCTAATACAATGTTGGAGCACTGCAGCTCTTGACATGCTGCCAAAAAAGCTCCAGCCCGCCAAGGCATGGACTTTAAAAGAGAGAGTATTTGCCAGAAAGATATCAGCAGGAGGTTGGACTCGTTTAAGCACATTGGGGAATTTGGAAGCCATGGCAGCACCTTGGTTGTGTTACTTAATACCACAACGTGCGGAGTGTGACAGGGCGGTTTCTTGCAGAAACAGCCCAAGGCCAAACTGTTGTCATGAATTGGAACCTGGTCCAGGTTCTCATGGTGAATCCGGGCGAGAACGGTTCCCCAAGTTAATGGGGAACACATATGGCTGTGCGCCATAAAAGAAAACGGGACGTATCAAACCGGGAAACCTCCTAAGGTGAGTTACATGGTATCATGGGCACTGCAAGCTGATGACACAGTGCATCATAATACAAAAAAACCGGGAGTGTGACGATGTCAGATCTGTTTAATATGCCATCTAACGTTGCAGTTTTTGGACACCAGAGGGCGCAGTCATATGTCACGTTCCCATACGCGTTTAAAGCTCCATCTAATTTCTATTAATGGCAGGAAACTGAAGATTTCTGTTTAAACATTTCATAAAAGTACACAGCATTTTGAACTGTTATTCTTCAGAAATAACAAGGAATACTTTGTTGTATAAGACAATAGAGCATTTTAATTCAGATTTTAAACCTCAGGCGGCACGCTGGCTCAGTGGGGTAGCACCACTGCTTCACAGCAAGAAGGTCCCGGGTTCAGTCCTAGAGTGGAGCGGCCTGGGTCCTCCCCGCGTCTGCGTGGGTTTACTCCGGGTACTCCGGTTTCCTCCCACAGTCCAAAGACATGCGTGTTAGTTTAATTGCTGTCTCTAAGGTGACCCTTAGTTAGACCCTTAGTTAGATTGGCGCCCCCCCAGGGTTGTTTCGGCTGGCCCGTGACCCAGTGTGAACTAAGATAATGAATGAATTTTAAACCTCTGTTTCTAGTATTTTTTAATTGCAAGGAAGTAAAGTGTTTTTTTTTTTTTAACATGTATACAAAAACACACATTGTTTTGCATTACACTTCAGAAATGGAAAATCGAGAATTGTAAGAAAATCGAATTGCAAAACACCCCTACTATAATGCTCTGCAGCAGCCCATTGATCTACTACACTAACTGACCGTTCACTTAGAATCTGTAAATCTGTAACATGCGCAGCTGTAAATAAACAGTTATTCGTTAAAGTTAAATAACAGTTAAAGTTATTCGTCTGTGAAGGCCTGTGATATTTTGGCTCACCACTGCAACATCCACCCTAAACTGCACTCCACCTCACTCAGCACTCACTCAGATGAACCTGTTTCGTTATGAGTAACCCTAACCTTACATTTCTTCGCACAGTGTGCACCGGCTGTATCAAATTCGCAGTGGACATTTTTCTGTAATCCGATCAGCGTGATGAAAGTTCTTCATGACATTTCGACTTTGGCAGTGAATTACGGGCCACGTTGCGGGTACAGATGACCCCAGTACGAACCAAGAACCATTTCAGCTGGAGACGGTGGATTTTAGTTGTTCACCACAACATGTGTAAGTCGCCACTGCATTAGGCCTGATTTTTTTTTATTGCTCGTTTCGTGGATCCGCCGATGATCATATTTAAAGAATACAAAAAAAGGGGAGGGGGGGGGTGATTTCTCGGATCCGCCGCAACACCAATGGTTAAAATTTGAAAAAAAAGTTTTTTTTAAAAATCTTTTTCCTCCCTTCGATGAAGAGCCAACCGTTTTCTTCTGTTCATTTTCTTTTTTTCTGCCCTCCAACATGCGAAGGGAGCGAATAGTTTTCTCGCTCTGTTGACGCAACACAGACAACATGGCCGAGCGTAGACGGCATGCCATGGATTGTGGTCGTCTTTAGGGATGGCTGGAATATTCGAGCCTGACAATGACTGGACATGTGTAGGTCACGTCAATAGACTCACCGGACGAGTGGAAAGAAAGGCGGATAGTGAAAATACAGGGATCGACGTCTCCCTGCGGAACTGTCAGTCCGATGGACTTAAACGTAAACAGACTAATGCGACTTGTGAATAACATTAAATGGCTGATGGACATTTTCGCTGGACCACACTGCATGTTCAATCGTGTGCTGGCTAAAGTTCTAGTCTATTGTGCCAGTTTAGGTTTCATATTTTTCATATTTTTGTTATCCAGATTCACTTTAATTTAATTGTAGATTAAATACATTTTAGCTTAAAATAAAAGTTGGTTAAAATTTCTCCTCCTTCCTTGTACTGATTCCACATAGTCCTCGAGAAATTGAAAAGTGCTGAAAAATAAAGATTTTTTCTTTCCTCCCTCCCCAGTAGATTCCTAAGTTGGGACATACGAGAAACAAGCAATAAAAAAGTCTGGCCTTAGTGTAAATAAAGGTCACACACTTGCACCTACCTCGGTCTCCCTGTCGTATAAGAATTAAGTTGCACACATTATGTAAGCTAGCATGTTAAAACAAGTCTAACAAATGGGTTACACAGAACTGCTGGCGTTATTCCAGAGCTTAATTTGTTTTTAAAGACATTTTATTTATAGATTTTTTTTCTTTTTACATGCGAGACAGAACAAACTCACATTGAAACCATGCACAATCTGCTGTGTTTAAAGCTAAATAATTACTTTGCTACTATGTAGATTAGCATGCCTGTTAGCTTATTTGGCTGAAGTTGGTACCAGTCTTGCAGATAACAAGTAGCTTGCAGATAACTTCATTTTAAACTTAATCATCTTTCAGCCTAATTAGTTCTTTCCTGCTGAGAAAAACAAGTGTTGACCAGCATCAGATCCATGTTGCTTTAAGCTGGTGTGGTGCTGGTTTCGCTGGTTGACCAGCATAACCGTGCTGGCAAAGCTGCAAAGGATGCAAAGGATGATCTTGCTGGATTTGTGTAAGTCACCAGCATGCACAGAAAAGACCAGCATGCACTGGTCACAACCATACAAGAACCAGCAAAGACCAGTGTGTACTGGTCAGCACCATCCAAAAAGCAGCAAAGACCGGCATATACTGGTCACCTGCATCCCCAGCAAAAACATGTTCAAACCACAACAAACGCTGGTCACCACCAAGTCCAGCATCATGCTAATCTGTTTTTTTTCAGTAGGGTTGCCCTACAGGCTACATGCTAACTAGCAGTTTCAAGCTGTGTACAATTAAATTACTGCATGTAGTATCACTTCTGTCCTTCAGACTGCGTGTCTTTTTGTGATGAAAACCTTGTTTTTACTTTTGAACAAAGCAGTGACCACAGAACAAGACGAATATTTTGGTAATATTCTACGAGAAGTTAAAGACTCAACTCTGATGCTAGAGCCTTTGGATTTAATTCAGATGTACTCCAGAGCCTGGAGTCATTTCTAGACTAATTAGGGCCCACATATAATTTAGAGGGGAACAGCTGTACCCCTCTTCTTGCCAATCGGGTTCACAGTTGTGCATAACAATAAGGCTATGATACACTAAGTAGATTAAGTGATGTAACACTTCTGTGGGTGTTACTCTGCCAGAGATGAAGAACAATTAAAGAAGAAATGAACACAAGATTTCAAATGAATTGCACAAACTAAGCTTTTACCTATGAGCTATTGTTACCATGCCTGCAGCGTGGCTGACTTCCTTTCATTACGCTGTGAGTTAAAATCAGCCGCTCATGCTTTTGGAAAGATGCTGTATCATTGTGGGAAATGTTGTGGCTTTGCTGTAGTTCTGCTCAGCTATCAAGGTTAATCTGGACTTTTTACCCCTGTAAGTTTACTGGGGCATATGACCCACATGACCCAGGACTTGATTCTGACTCACCTTCCAGAGACTCTAGACTTGATTCCGACTCATGCTTTAGAGACTTTAGACTTGATTCAGACTCCCCCTCTGGAGATTCTAAACTTGATTCTGACTCCCCCTCCAAAAATTCTAGACCTTGATTCAGACTCGCCCTCTAGAGACTCTAGACTTGATTCTGACTCACCCTCCAGATATTCTAGATTTGATTCTGATTCGAGAGATTCTGGACTTGATTCTGCCTTGCCCTCCATGGACTTTAGACTTTATTCTGACTTGTCCTTCATAGATTTGACTTGATTCTGACTCGCCCTCCAGAGACTCTAGATTTTATTTGGACTTGCTCTCCAGAGACTCTAAACTTGATTCAGACTCCCCCTCCAAAAACTCTAGACCTTGATTCTGTCTCGCCCTCCAGAGATTCTAGACTTGATTCAGACTCGCCTTCCAGAAATCAACTCACACCAATGTGCCGCATACTCAACTGCACATCAAAGATTAGAGACTTGAACTCGCATTACATAGATGAGACTCGAATGCCAGAGACTTGAATCAGACTTGCATGTATCGACTCAAACATCCCTAGAGTATGATTTCATTTAAGATTGTATTTTTATATCAAGGTTTGGTAAACCAGCATAAAGGGATTTGAAGCTTCTAATGCTGACTGCATTTTACCGCACCGTAAAGCTGAAACTAAAAAGCATCTTAAATGGCGTCAATTTTAAGCTGCATAATGTAATTCTTGCAAGGGGGAGAATACACGCAAGGCCATGAAAAGCATTGATGAGATGAATAGCAGCAGTGATGGTGAGAGTGCAGTGTAGTTTCCGATCGTTTGTGTTTCCCCCTCCTCTCACCACCTCCCTTCTTCCTTCCTTTCCCTACTCCTTTATGCTCTCCCCGCCGTCCTCCCTCAGACAGCAATCAGTCGTCTCTTCTGTCGGGTCGGCCGAACCGTCCGTGATTTTATTTTATTTCGTTTTTTAAATCCCTTTTGAGATTTCAATCAGTGGTAAGCTTGTCTCTATTGGGTAAATCTGACTAATGTCGTGGTGCTGGAATGAGCAGCTCACTGACTCACTGATGAACTATGACATATGCAATGCCAAGAGCCACACCAACCTCATATTCATTTGCTGTCACGGCGACTCTGTCAGAGAATATGTTGCACAGATGGACATTTATACTACGACTTGTTTTCCAGCCGTTTTGAACTGTTCTTGGCTTCATCCGGGCATAATCATATCTGACCATATTGACCATGCAAAGCTGCTGTAGTGTAAAAAAAAGACTCATGCAAAAAACATAATGAGGAGTCTATGAACAACCGTTTAACAACTGGAATGGCCATGGCTGTATGATAATGGCATTTATTTCCAATTTCTTTACACCTGGCCACCAGTGATTGCACATTGATGACTCATCAAGCCAGACAATGTCGTGAGCTGAAACCTTAATTGCATGAGGAGAGGTTGTTAAAGCGCATGACTAAGAGCAGAAGCTACAGAGCATTAGAGAGGCCTAGGATAATGACACAAAAATGGGGTCTTCATATTCACAGCTGAAGCAAAACAAAAATTGGATGAACCCATTTCTCTAATGGCAGGTAGAACCAACTACCAAAGAATGAGCTTGTGTCAGTGTTAGACTTCTATTTAGACTTTGTTGTCCAGCAACACTTTGGAGTAAACATCTGCTAATATATAATAAATGAATTTTTCCTTAAGCTGTTCTGGCCAAAGGTTGATGCTTCCTATACCATGTTCGGACTTGATCTTTGGTGCTGGTCCTAAAATGCTTTTGCACATTATTTAGCCCCAGATGTTCCTAACATAGGATTGGCTCGGTGGGTAGCACCGCTGCCTCACAGCAAGAAGGTCCCGGGTTCAGTCCCAGCGTGGAGAGACCTGGGTCCTTTCTGTGTGGAGTCTGCATGTCCTCCCCGTGTCTGCGTGGGGTTGCTCCGGGTACTCCAGTTTCCCGCCATAGTCTAAAGACATGCATGTTAGGTTAATTGGTGTTTCTAAAGTGGTCCCCGTCTAGGGTTGTTCCTGTCCTTGCGCCCAGAGTTGCCAGGTGGGCACCGGCTGAGATGATGACGATTAGACTTCAAAAGGACCTTGTGTGCTTCAGTGCTCTTCAGTGTTTTGTCTCCAGTTTTGTCTTATAGGTCCGAGGGTAAAGTCAGACCACGCGTGATCCAAAACATTCCCATGACTAGTAAGAGAATGAAGTGGGCTAGATTAGGGTTACCAGGACCTGCTATTGGAACCATCCAAGGGTGTAATGTCAGCCAGGAACCAGACACGGGATGAATTTCTGGATGGATTAGACCTTACGTCTGCCTCGCCCTGATATGGATCATGGTTGTTTTTTTGCAAACTTAAGCTTGAGTAGTGACGTTTTTCCATTACCGTTAACATTAACATTCCATTCCATTAACTTTGGGTGTCACCCAAATCTCATTGGATCTTTGCGAAGCATGGTACAGACCAGGGGTGTCGTCTCATTAGAACGTATAGTTACAACGGTTGCACATTCTGCAGTTAAAGCCTTAAAAAGAATGCATATTGCAGAATGTGTATTCGGTCTGGAAGGCTGCGGTTTGCATTTTGCAGCCGTCATTGCAGAGCAGTCCTGTAGAGCACTTTGGACTGTTCCTGACACAGATGTCCTGTTAAGATCTGCTGTTAACAGTAGTGTGAGGGCATCTGGAAAAAGAGTATGAATAAATAATAACGTCAAATTAATAATTCACAATATGTTTGGGCTCCTAATGTGCAAGTGTCTGTATTCTGTTTGAAAGTTCTGCTTTTCCTGCCTTAAACTGTCCTAAATTCAAATTGCTCTGGATATTTCAGCTCTCAGCCTATTTACTCATTTCATTTTACTCAGTAGCTACAATTAATTGTTGGGACCGCCACAATGAGAATGGAATGTGTAGTGAGAAAGACAAGCCCTGATCCCCCAGTGAGTTTTTTAAGGAGTGTTAAATACTAAAAATGTAATGTAGGTGCATTGTGCCATGCCTTACACAGATCCAGTTCTCCAGTCCCAAACAGGTTTAAGACCCAGGGCACTCCTGTCTCTATGGTCCCCTGAATATGGGTGCAAATCGAGGAATTTAAAGACCATTATTACTCGGTTGACAGACAAAAAACACTCTAAGATCAAGACAGGCAATAGTCCGCGATGTCCCAAAGAACCCCGGGTAACTTCTAAGCACCTAAAGGCCCCCTCCCACTGGCTAATGTTGAAGTTTGAGTCCCCCATCAGGAGAAGACTGAACAACAACGGTGTGGGTCAGTTTTTGAGTCACCTTTTCCTTGCCACTGGCACCCTAGGCCTGCTCAGTTTGGTATTTCCTCCACGTATTACAAGACGAAGCTGCTTTGAGACGATGCTCCATTTTAAAAAGAGCCATAGAAATGAATCTGACTTAACTTACGCTAAGATGTAACTATAGTTATCCACAGCACCCTTCCTTTCTCAACACGCTCGATTGGTCGTGAACGCTTTTGTTGCCGTGTTGCGCTCGAATGTGTCCATGTGTGAATCTTCTGCTGTCTTCATGGCTGTAGGACAGGCTGCGGGTTATAAACGGGCCAGATGGAGTACACTGGAGCGGAGGAGCTGACGGATGAGGAGAAGGAAATAATCAACAGCGTACTGGCCCGGGCCGAGTTAATTGAGGCCATGGAGCAGGAGCGTATTGGGTGAGATTTACTTCTTAATAGAATGTGTCCTTTTGCACTGCTTACCCAGCTTAAAGATGCTCGAGAAGTGACCAGATGGTTGCAGTCTGTCACTGCAATGTGCAAACAGCTCTAATTCCCAAGGAAGAAAAAAAGTTAACGTTTTATTAACCCATACAAAAGAAGCTATGAAATTGGTTTTAGCAAGGGGTTTCTATTGTGAAGGAAAGAAAACGAGCGAGAGAGAAAGAGATCGTAAGCAAAAATATGGGCTTCGCTCACAGCCGTTCTCCAATGGGTTAAGGAACAAAGAGGCGTTCCGCGGCATGATTCAGCACAAGCACATCTGGCTTATGGTTTTAGTACGCTTACGCATTTGCCTCCATTACAACCAATGAATGAGGCAGGAAGTGCATCAATAGCACAAGGCTTGCATCTGCCTCCAGCTCGCTCGACTTTCATATGCTGATGCATGCCATGCTGTTTCCTGACATCAAGACCTAAAGAAGTGCTTTAGCTTTTAGCCTTGGATCTGCAGCATCTAGCAGCATCTAGGGTGATTATCAGGCACAATCATTGCCCTGCGCTGAGAAAAGACCAGAACCAAGCTAACGGTCGAAAGCTACGCTATACAGACAAAAGTTTGCAGACACCCCAAAATTTACATCCAAAACATGGCTATTGCTGTGAGGTTTGCTAGTCTACATTTGCTGCTACATCTTTTTTTTTCTAAAATGACTTTCAAGCAGATTTTAGGACATGATTCTATGGTCAGCCTCTGATGTTAGACAATAAGTCCTGGCTCACTTTTGAACTTGTTGGAAGTTGAAACATATAAAGAAACCGCTGAATGTGTTACTGTGGTTAAGGTGCTGGCGTCTGGTCCAGAAGGTCCAGGATTCAAATCCCACCTCAGCCAAGCTGCCACAGTTGGGCCCTTGAGCAAGGCCCTTAACCCACAATAGGTTAGATTGTAAGATTGTATAATTGTAAGTCGCTCTGGATAAGGGCGTCTGCTAAATGCCGTAAATGTAAATGTTCGAGGTAAATGTTAAATAGCAGAGCTCAGTAATTAGAATGGGTGGCCACAAACTGTCGTCTATGTAGTGCAAGTTCAAATTTGTCCTTTTGGCTTGGATGTGAGATCCAGGTGCTGGAAAATTCCCATAACCCTACAGTCTAAAGTGTATATCTGCATGCCGGCTCAGATCCTCCCCTAGTGACGCTGATCAGAATAAGCAGGATTGTATACAGTAAATATTAAGGTCTGAAGGACAGGATTTGATTTACAGTACCGTGCAAACATCACCAATTCATTTCTTGCAATTGTATAATGACCATATATAACACATTGGACCCAACAATTTGAACAAAATGAACTTCGACTTTTTCACAGATCGTCATTACAGTCTTTGTGATATTTAACATACCTTCGGCTTTTCGCCCTGTTCCCCTTCTGAAAAAGTGATTTCTTGGCAGATTACCCTTCCGAAAAGACTGCAGAAGGATCAACTTGGCATCTTGATGGACATCCTAGATGCTGCCATCGCTCAGGTGGAAACATTGCCACTGTAGCCTATAAAAAGACTGAGATATGGTTATATATGGCCATTATAACCATTGTTTATACAAGACTATTAAGACTGAGACTATTGTGTTGTAATGTACATCGGACTGTAACTTGAGGGAACCCCTGATCTGTCACTCAGACTCAGCCCCTATCTCGAGGAACCAGCAGACAGATTATCCCCACAATTATGTCAGAGTTTCAGGTTGTTGCTGGCACTGTACAAAATCCTGATCCATGACACTGTTAACGTCAGGCACACGAGGTCTTGATGTTTCCACCTCACCAGAGGCTCCCGAATCTCAGCCAAGTCTGTATAACACACAGCACAAACCTCAGTGATGTGATTCCATCCCCCAGACTGACAAAGCCTGCTTTTCTGCCTCCTTCCATGAGAAAATCGAAACTAATTACCTCCAGTTCCTCGGCAGTGGTGTTGATCCTGTTACAATCTACAATAGACAGACCTCTTTGTACATGTGTGGGCCACCGCTACCGCCACCGCTAACCTTAGGTGGAGTTTTTTGACAATCACAAGTGCAAAGGTACTTAAAACACTTAAGAGTTGCAATCAAAAAGTAACCAACCCCGAATCGTAAATGAGGTTTATTGGTGTTAGGACTCATACCTCGCGAGTCGTCGTTCGATCCCCAAACCCACACCTTTGGGTCATCCCTCCTATTCCGTAACAGAACGACGTGATCATAAATGGACCCTCGCTTTTCCGGCGATCCCAGCAAGTGCCGAGGACTCCTTTTACAATGCAGGCTCGTTTTTGAGCTCCAACCCTCGCGCTTCTCCTGGGTCAGCCCTCCTATTCCGTAAAAATTAGCAAAATGTACAAACTTTCAGTTGCCGCCAATAAACCGATCAAACAAGGACCCACAACACAATTCTCCAAATTCAACACAAAATGCCAATTGTAATGAATAGAATAGAATCCCTCATAAGAGCACAAGTCTAACTAACCAAAGGCTTCATAGCAAATGTACTGAATGTTCACAGAGATCGCTTGAGCGTCAATGGACATTGCAGGCACAAAATCCACCAATGCTGGTTATGTGTTGAATTTGGAGAAACCGCTTGTCATGTGATTTATATTAGTTGTCCTTTGTTTCCTTTGTTCTTGTTTGAAAAGTTTTGCTAATAAACCTCATTTGCAGTGAAGACTGAACCGATTTGATTTTAGGTTTGAATGAATTAGCCAGCATGTTCCCTTTGTAGCGGTGTGACCATGCGCATTAAGGTTTCATCTGTGTTTTGAAGGGTTGTCTGAAGTTTTCGATGACCTTTCCGTTGCCGTGTGCTCTTGCAGGCGTTTGGTCAATCGGCTGGACACGATAAAGAGGACGGCCTGCGGCGACGGCCACTCGCACTGCCTGCTCTGCGGCCAGCAGTTCGGTTTGATGGGAGTCAGCTCAGTCATGTGCGAGGAATGCAAGAAGGTAAAGAGCCTGCCTCTTTAACCGAGATCACAACTGAGATCTCATGTGGCCTGTTCAGATAGGCTATTTACTTTAAGCCATTGAACACATCTGACGTTCTTTGTGACATCTTCTGACATCTACGTACGGTTAAAAGGTCATAATTAAGTCGGCAAATCAATCATTTAGGAGCGCAGCTCATGTTGAGTGATGTTACGTGTTAAGGAAATGCGCTGGAAACGGATGCTATGTGATCTGTGTGAAAGTGCTTGCACCCGTGTAGTCTCCTGAGATCGATGTGTGTGTGTGTGTGTGTGTGTGTGTGTTCTCTTTTTGCTCCTGCAGCACATGTGCACCAAGTGTGGCATTCGCAGCAACAGTCGCTCCTCTCCTGCATGGCTGTGCAAGATATGCAGCGAACACAAAGAGGTCAGACGACATGTGCTTAAATGACATTTCTTTGTCTCCACGACTGTGGTGGCCTAGTGGTTAAGGTACTGGACTACGGACCAGAAGGTCCAGGGTTCAAATCCCTCAGGGTCCCTGATTAAGGCCCTTAACACACAATTGATTGGATTGTAAGACTGTATGTGTTGTGATGGGACTGTGGTGGCCTAGAGGGTATACCTTGATCCAGGGTCCAGGGTTCAAATCCCACCTCTGCCAAGCTGCTATAGTTGTGTCCTTAAGCCACGATTGCTTGGATTGCAAGACTGTAAGTCATGCCTGTTCCAGTGGTCCAACCGACAGCAAACAACAAGAGAAACAAAAGAATGTAAATGCATCCTAATACAGACAACAAACCTTTTGGCCCTGATTCTCCTGGAATTTGCATGGTCATTGGCAGATGTACACCCTCGATTGGGTACCAGTACATGACAGAGTGCGTAATCGCACCCTGTATTCGCATCGACTAGCCTGAGGTTCGAACCTGGGACTTCTAAGGCACAGGATCCTCGCAGCAAACTCTTGTTTTAAATAGATGAACAAAGCGCAACCAGGCAGTATGGTATGAAACGTGGTGAAGGCTTGTATGACTTTTTTCCGCCAGTTTCATTTTCAACACGGTCCGTTAACCATCGGAGCATCCCTGTATGGAAATTAGACAAGCACGTTTTCTGCGGATCAGATTCAGTCCGAATAGAGTGAGAGCGTATAAAGATTGGTTTGAGTTATAAAAGACGTTCCGAGAAAGGAGATCCGGTGAACATAAACAAATAATTAACAAATCGGATCAGACAAGGACGTCGCTTCAGCATTTCCCAAAACTCACTGCTCACTGACTGAGTATTTCCCCGCAACTCGTTAGAGGCACAGATCCTGGGGAAAAGCTGGAACTGTTGAAACGTACGTTATATGTTTTGCACCCAGACGTCTTATAAAGAAAGAACTGCTGATTCGTCTCGGCTCGAACAGAGCGGCGTGCGCCGCTGTCTTATTCCGCTCGAAGGGTTCAGCACCTCTGACTTTCTTACAGAGCCACCGTGCCTTAATGAAATGATTCATGCCTTTTGATGATGTAACCCACAGTTAGTCACCGCTGTCACGGCAGATGTCTCCCTCATAATCCAATAATAACCTCGTGCGTTCTCATCAGTTTAATGACCGAGGTGTTGCTACCCGGCTAATGCACGAAATCCAGAGCAGCGAGAGCTTCCTAAATATTTCAGGCGTTTTGGGGAAAGATCCCTCTGTGGTTTTCAGTGGCGGACTAAACGCTACTGAACGGGCTCGCTCTAAATGTCCCAGGGTACAAACAATTTAGCCTTGGAGGTACAACAGTAATTATGTTTCCTGGACTAAAATCAATAATGCTATCACCCCGGTGATAAGCATACGAGCACAAAACCTCCAGTATAGTATCATTTTGTGATTCTTTTGTTTACAGCTTTCTTTGGAATTTACAGTACGCTGTTAGTTACAAATAATAGTAATTATATCGTATATTCCTGTAGGAAATTCAATCGTGTCATGTTTGACAGCTGGCTTAGATAACACCAAATAATGGCTCTAAAGAAGTGCCTCAAGGAATGAACGCGTACGTGGTTATATACAGAGAAAGTGTCTGATCTCGTCTGATGGTTGTATATCTTCCCTCTGGCTACTTGCTTTTCACTGATATCAGTGTTGTTTGTTATGACCCATGAAAAAGATCTATTCATTTTTACAAGAATCGAGGGAATATCTTCTTTCTTGTTTCTTATTTTCAAGATGTTGAAGCGGTCCGGTGCCTGGTTCTTCAAGGGGTTGCCCCAGCAGATCTTACCTGCACCCTTACCCATCTCAAAGTCGAAGCAGCTCGGCACGTCGAACGCACCCTCTATGTCTGAAAGCCCGACCTACCAGTCATACATCAATGCCCAGAATGGAGGTTAGCTGTTGTGATTCTGAAATTAAGCTCCATTGTGACATGGGGGACAACCCTGGTCTGCTGTACATGTAAGGTATAGTTCCAGACCCACACACTAAGGTGTTCCTCTACTTCGGCTCCACTCAGGTTTCCATATTGTTTCCATAATCAGCTCCAGCCCTTCCCTGCCCACCACAGTAATTCCCTCCCTCTTGTAGCTGACAGGGGATGACTTGCGCCCAAGGACTTTCCCATTGAGGACGTGGGATCTTTCAGTGGCTCTGTGATCTGGAATTAATAATGCCAATATGCAGTATCGTTTAATATTCACTTACTTTCTGTTTTTCAAACTATTACTACATTCTTATCTGACTAGTTACCCTTATTTCTTACATATATCATCTAAGCCACAAATTGGTTGGATCCTTTGTTAAGTCTCTCCAAGGTTCTTCCTTGTAATATTTAGGGAGTTTTTCCTTTCCACTGTTGCCCTAGACCTGCTCAATTAGGCATTTGCCTTAGATGAGTAGATGGTCTAAAATTGCTCAACTGCTTTGAGACAATGCTCTGCTGTAAACAGCACAATAGAAATAAATACTGACTTGACTTGGCCTATAATGATTGCTGCAGATGCAAGTGCCTGTGTTGAGCTAAACCGTTATGTTTAAATCTATATAGAATGGACCTTTGTGCTAAAATGGACAAAAAACAGAAAGACAATTGGACTGACGTTGAAGTTCAGGCTTTATTGAGCCTATAGGCATCAGTGGAGGTGCAATACATAGTTCTCGGGGGAGCTACGCAGGGGGTTGTTCCTTCCAACTGAGTCCTTGGAACTGTTTGGTGCGAAAGTGTCTATTAACCTAAATAAGGGTTGTTGAGGAAACCCTCGCAACACACATGTCCCAGCGGTCAGGACTAAAGAAGACGAGACAACCACTAACACTGATTCAAATTTTGCAAATGCAGCTTAAGTATCATCTCACCAGAGGCAGAATACGAACCAGTAGCCAGCTTTAACACTGAGCTAATCGGGTTTACAGTGCTGAAACACCCCGTCCCAAAATCCTGCCTGTGGCATGAGCTTTTATTAATGTTTCTCCTGGGGTCATAAAGGCTTTCTGATGCCGTTATGTTCAGGTATACGGTTTCTCGGCAGAGTATCTGTGGACCTCAGGGCGTTGGGTTGGGTCAGTGTGACTTTCGGTGCAGACCGGGGGTGCCCCTTACGTTACTTCCATGTGAGAGTAAATGAGAGATATGCATGTGTTGTCAATATAAAGGCAGCCAAGACTGCTGTTTTGACATCATTGCTAAATCCAGAAAATGCCCAGCGTCCAGCAGGTGTGTCACTGTATGCTCTGTAATGCAACACGTTTGAAACGAGGAAAATCACTTTTCTCAGCAGAAATGAAGCATCCTGAGCCAGAAGACCTGCCCGTTATTTCACAGAACAGTCAAACTCAATCAGGTGGGGAGAGACAGACTAATCTGATGGCGATGAAGAAAGAAGAAACTGTCAAGAGCCCTAGTCCTTCACAGCCTTCCTATACGAACACGCTGATCCAGAAAGGTGAAACGAGATGCCTGTCCCGTCTCGAGGGTCTGTAAGGACTTCCTCTACTTGTACTTTGTTATAGGCAAATTGGCTTATAGGCATCCTGGACAAAAGTTAGTAGTTGCTAATATTGTTGAGGTACAATATTGTTCAAAAGTCTCAGATAATGACCATATGTAATAAGCCTTTTTGTTAGAATGCAGTCAGAAAATATGGGGAATTTGTACAGACTATTAAAAAACGAAATAAAAAACAACACAAAAACATTACACTTGAGCAAAACCAGAATCTGGCAGCTCTATCTGGATGCCAAGTTCTAGAAACTTCTAGAGCCAGAAGATGCCTGATTAGGGTTGGTAGCAACCAAGGAACTTCTTTTGGAAGACTGGAATGAAGATCAGGAAATAAGAGTATTATGGACTCCAGTTATAAGCTATAGGCCTGGGTCATCGGTATGTTATGTATGGTCTTTATACCGTTGCTAAAACCCCCAATCTAGTGGTGGGCTAAGACTTTTGCACAATACGTTATATGTAAACCACGTTGTAACTATGACGCAACTATGTTGCTGTATGGTTTTCGGATAAACTTTGGATTATTCAAAAATAAGGGACTAAAACTGTCAAGAACTCCATCTAAAGAAGAGAAGACACTGAGAATTGAGGATGGACCTAGAGCCAGGGGTCACTCTTAGGTTGACTAGGTTGACCAGATACTTTTTCGCCTATTGGTGAAAGACCTATTGGCCTTCGTTGACCCCAGGACCCTTCCCAGGTCCAGGTCCAAGTTACACCTTCCTACAGGCTGGGTCATAGTGTAAGAAATAAGTCCTAGCTAAAAATAAGAGCACCTCCTAGCTGCGGCGGGTCTATTAAACTGATAAATCGTAATCCCCGTGGTGTTTGCTAATGCAGTGTTAGATTAGATGGATTATCTGCTATGATGAATTTGTATCACACAGTGTGTTTCCGTCACAGCTGGAACTCTGGATTATGATAGAGGCATCCGTCAGACAGAGAATAAGCCACCGCCTACTATGCAAGCCCCAGCTGCGACCGTCGCCCCCGCTCCCCCCAAAGCCGAGGAGGGGGAGGACGCCGACAGCTATGACTCCGACGATGCCAGTAAGACACTAATATAATCTGATCATGTTACTCCCGCAGGTTCTTTACAGGATTAAACTCTTTATCATGCAGCTCCGTCTTCCCTTAGAGCAGGGCTGTCCGCATTGTAAGGGCGAGCCCCTGGGGGGTGCAGAGGTACTGCAGAAAGGTACTTTTAGCTGAATCAGTCATCAGTGATCGGTTCAATTTGAAACTGATCAGTATTTACCTCAGCATTAGAAGAAACGTGATTGGTGAAATGCAGAGCTCGTCTGTGTAAACTGCTTGTTGTGGCTTATTGAATTATTAAAGAGGAAAAAAACTGAACCTTTTTCTTAGTTTCTGGAAAACTAATATTTTCCGCTAATATTTTTCACTGATAACTGAAGTATGGCAGTCACTAAAATAAAAGTTTGAGTTTGATGGTTGGATGATATCTGGGTGGTGGATAGAGGGACAATGATGGATTGATAGATGAATGATGGTTGCTGGATGATTTGTATGTGAATGGTGGTTGGATAGATGGTTGATGGATGGATTGATGGCTGGCTGGATGATGGTTGGTGGAGGAACGGATGGATGATGGTTGATGATGGATGACTGATGGCTGAGAGATGGTTGATGTTTGGTGAATGGATGATTAATTAATTATGGTTGAGAGATGGATGATGGTTGGTGGATGGATGATGAATGAATGATGGTTGAGAGATGGTTTATGGTTGGTGAATGGATGATGTTTGGTGAATGGATGATGAATGAATGATGGTTGAGAGGTGGTTTATGGTTGGTGGATGGTTGATCACTGGTGGATGGATGATGGTTGATGGTTGGTGGATGGTTGATCACTGGTGGATGGATGATGGTTGAGAGATGGTTGATGGTTGGTGGATGGTTGATCACTGGTGCATGGATGATGGTTGACTGATAGTTGAGAGACGGTTAATGGTTAGTGGATGGATAGATGGATGATGTTTAGATAGGTAGATTATATCTGGATATTTGGATGATAGGTGGATAATTCATGGATTGGAACTATTAAGTACTAGTAGGTAGTTAGATAGAATATAGATTAATACATGTACAGCTGTATTTATCTGATAGGTAATAATAGATCAGCTGACAGATCTTCTCTTCTTATTTAATTATCATCATTGAAACTGGACTATTAGCTTTTGACTCTAGTTTGCATTTGACATTTGTTTTTTTTTCTAATTGCTCTTCCCTGATCTGTCTCAGCCACATTAGGGATGCTGGAGTTCAGTCTGCTCTATCAGGAAGAAAACAGCACGCTGCACTGCAACATTATCAGAGCCAAGGTACTGTGTTTGTTAGCAGGTAGAAATGGCATGAAGGTTTTGTACGGATTGTGCCTGACAATAATGTGGCTTCTAAAGTGGAAGCAGATGAGGATAACGTTTGCCATTGTCTCGTTGCTTTAGGGCCTCAAGTCAATGGACTCCAACGGTCTGGCTGATCCGTATGTCAAGCTGCATTTGCTTCCAGGTGCTAGCAAGGTAACATTTGTATAGGTTTGTGTTTTAAATTGAGCTGTAGAAATTTAACTACATTCAAACAAATGGTGATCTTTGTTTCTATAATAAAATAAAACAATACGAGAAATAAAGATAAAAATGGGCAGATAAAGGTTCAAGAAGGTTTTCAGAAAGTTTGTATAAACCAGTCAAAACTAGTCAACCCCATTTTTGTGAATGGATCTCGCTAGATATGGTTTCGCCAATGAATATTCGGATAATAGGAGTCTGATATGTTTCTTATAAGAAAAAGTACCTGAACCCTGTTGAGCATCTGTGGTGGAGAGCAAGGTCTCCAACATCCACCAGCTCACAGGACTTCCACAGGAGAAGTGGAAGAGGATTCCATTTGAGTGGCAACGTCATTCATTCATTCATTATCTTCCGCTAATTCCACACACGGGGCCGTGGTCCCAAGGGCGCAAGGGCAGTAAAAACCCTATGCGGGGCGCCGCTCCATCGTACGATCCACAGTCACACACTAAAGGCCACTTTTTTAGAGACACCAATTAACCTAACACACACGTCGTTGGACTGTGGGAGGAAACCGGAGTACCCAGAGTAAACCCACGCAGACACGGGGAGGACATGCAGACTCCACACAGGCTGTGTGACAGCGGTGCTACCCACCGAGCCACCGTGCTGCCCCCAGTGGCAACCTGTGAAGCTCTAATGAAGTCCATGCCCAAGAGAGTTAAGGCTGGGCTGGAAAATAATGGTTGCCACAAAATATTGACACTTTGGACATAATTTGGCCATTTTCACCAGTTATGTGTTTGTGTTGAGTTATTTTGAGGGCACAGCAAATTTACACTGTAAAAAAAAAGTGTCATATCTTCAGCGTTGTCCCATGAATAGATATAATAAAATGGTTCTAGAAATGTGAGGGGTGAGATACTTTTGTGAGATAATGTAACTGCTGCATGCACAGCTGTGTTGGGATTCTTTTAAATAACCATCATGTAATGGTCGTAAAGTTGATGGAATAAGGCATAAATTACAGAATATTACAGAACATGCTTAGAGAGATGATCATGCGTTCGCATGTGAGACGCCCTAGAATTCAAAACGATCCGTGTTTATGCACTGTGCGTTCAGTAGTTTAGGAAACAGAGGCCTAAATATTCAGTAAGCCCCGTGAAGGTCTATGGTCAATGGAAATCAGTTCCACGCGCTACGTAAACATGAGGTTTCTTTCACTCTTTCTGCCAGTCTAACAAGCTACGCACCAAGACTTTGCGCAACACCTTGAATCCGGCTTGGAACGAGACGCTGGTCTACCACGGCATCACTAATGAGGACATGCAGAGAAAAACCCTCAGGTAAGATGATAATTGCTTTATAATTAGGGCTTTGTTCTGTCACAAAATTATCACTCAAGGTTCAATGTGGAATGAGGAGACCAGCGTGTATTAACATTTTATTCCTGTTATGAAATAAAAATAGGTCAGTCTTAAAGAAGTGTAAAAAAAGATCGTTAGTTGTTATAGAGTGCTGCGCAAAAGTGTTAGGACACCATTCAGCCATTCAGTTCGATAATTATGGAAATCTACAGGCTACAGTTCCAAGTACACTGCTCAAAAAATGATTCATATTCTTGTAATATGCCCTAATTTGTGGGCAGTATATTTAGTGGGACCTCTCCTTCAACTTCCAGCATCTGAAAGTTTCGTCGGGATGCCATGCCGACCCTTCTGCAGTTCCACAAGACTGCTAATGGTCACAAAGATTGGAATGAAGATCAATGGAAAAGAGTCCAAATAATACTTTTGCACAGTACTGTAGATGAAAGCTGGTAAAGTAGAACAGAACAGAAACAAGAATAGGTAATAAACCTAGAATAAGGATTTTTACAGGTAAAGAAATCAGATGTCCTTGTGATTTCTAAGCTTTTTTTTATCGGAATGGTTGTGGGGCTTTTAATGAATAAGTTTGATAAGCCTGGAAGAGCCTTAAAAGTTCACGCTGTTTCTCAGGAACGCTGAAAAGCTTGTCAATGTTTTTAAATTGCCTTTCCGTAAACCAATTACAGCTGAGCCTGTGGTGGCTGGGGAATCATCCAGCTTGTCATTTGTCATCTTTTTCCAAACTTACTGTTCCACACTATGCATTTTTCGATTCAGGGACAAAGCACGTACGCTACTTCTCGGTCTCTGCATTGTTACGAGTGCTGTTTGGAGCAGAATATAAATGCTGATACTTTAAGAAGTTTAAGCAAAGCTGCGCTTTAATTTCGGTATTATTACAATACTCGTAGCATGCAATCGCATTGCTGCGTTTTTTGTGACAAATATCAAATGGTTCCCAACCTTGGAACTCCCCCAAGGGTATCTAAGAGAACCTGCGCACAAAACCCCCCCTCCACCCCCCCACCCCTTCCAACCCGCGCGCGCACACACACACACACACTTTGGAGACACCAATTAACCTAACACATATGTCTTTGGACTATGGGAGGAAACCGGAGTACCCGGAGTAAACCCACGCAGACACGGAGAGGACCCAGACCGCTCCACCCTGGGATTGAACCCGGAACCTTCCTGCTGTGAGCCAGCATTGCTACCCACCTTGCCACCACGCTGCCTTTTAAATATCTAACTATCTTTTATTACATAATGCTTTTCAACACTCAAGACACACACTGACACACACACCGGTGACGTCTTCAGTTAGAATGGTCCGTAGTGGTCCAAGGAGTCAGTAAAGTGTACGCAATATAATATGTAATTATAGACATAATAAGTAAAACAGATTCATAATATTGAGTCCAAATGAGAGCTTCCTTGTATGATCTGGAGATGTGTCCTATAATCTTTCAAATAGGTCACTCTTAATGGAGTAGAACAGAGCCCGTCATAGCACAACATTGATTGTGATGGATGTGCTGAACACTGTCCAAATTTATCACAACTGCAAAAATACTCCTAGGAATAAAGCGTAAAGACGAGGGTTGACTGGTGCTGTAATATCAGATATTCCAGTGATTTCTAAACACGTGCTTTTCCAGAGTAAGCTGCAAGTGTGTAGCAGGCGTTGACATCGAGATGGATTGCATGAGAATGTAAAATCCTTTTGTCCCATCACGTGCATTTTTATTCCCAATTTTATAACAGTACGTTTCAATCTGGTATTTCTATTATCATACCACCACTGATTTTATAATTCAGACGGCACAGGGTTAGCACTATACAGGTATGCGTTGCGTGGAGTCCATCCGCTTTCCGTGGTTTGACAAGGTTATTATCCTTATTAGGATTATTAAACACAAAGTATTATTAAGCTCAGGCGGCCTCAGCGTGAACAGACTGAATGCCGAACGGTTTTTGCGTTTATAAGCACAGAGATAACGACCAGCTTCTATAACAGCTTCTATTTGGTAAGTAGTTTCTGTTGCAGCGCACCAGAAAAGCAAGGGGAGAAACAAAAACGGTGTCTTTGAAACTCAGGATGTCAGACGTTTCTGCACACTTCAGTACCCTGGTTTCTTCTGAAATAGCCACTCGTGTCCTAAACTAAACAGGAACTATGTTGCGCTGTCATATAAAAGGCTTTTTTTCATCCCATAAATGTGAATGTGTGAGCGAGGGAGCAGTAAGCAGGCGAGCAAATCAATGTGCTGTATGCAGCTTTGTAGTAAAAGGGTTTTTATCCAGACTATATAGAAAAAGCAAGTCAATGTTAGTGAATATAATATTATATAATAATACATAATCAATATATGGAACGTACTGAAGTATCTAGGCTCTTTTGGACGTTAAGCGACGCATACGTGTACAGTTATTACTAAAATATATCAAACTGACTTTTAATTCGCCGTTTTATCAGCACTGGCTTCTCAATGTAAACACATTTGGACAGGACTGAACGGACACGGAGCTTTAAATGAAAGCGTGCTGAAGCAGCAGGCTGAGTATTTATTCCTTTCGGTTAAGTGCGTTCATTTCATTTGCAAGTTGGAAAATCTTGGCCGTGCATGTCGATATCCTTCTCCGTTTAATTAAAGACTTGACATTTCCGAAAGCTCCAAGAGTCAGCATGCAACGCCGTTCTTTTTCCAGGCTCTCGGTGAGTGATGAGGACAAGTTTGGACATAACGAGTTCATTGGGGAAACCCGAGTGGTCCTGAAGAAGCTGAAGGCGAACCAGAAGAAGAACTTCAACATTTGCTTGGAAAGAGTCGTCCCGGTAAATATCCGACTGCTCTCTATTGAATGCAAAAGTCTTTAGATTTGTGTCCTAGCGATGCTATAATGGCCAAATCTAAATCTAGTCTCTTTCTGCAAGGTATAGCAGTGAACAAATGCCCTGTATTGGTTACCTGCTTGCATTTTAAGAAAAGAGAACGAGAAATTATTACATATGGGACTTATAGCATTGCTAGATAACAAATCTAAGGGTGGCCCAAGACTTTTGCACAGTGCTGTAGATATGCTCGTGTGGAATGCTCTGCTTTGGTTTTCGTACATGTAGGTGAAACGATCAGCTGCTGGAGGTGCAGTACGTGGTATGGCTCTGTATGAGGAGGAGGTAATTACACCTTATACAGATAACAAAATGATGGCTTGTATAACAGGGGGTGTGTTTTCTTCAACGCACCGCACACATGGCTGATATTTATATAATGGGTTCATAATGTCCTACACTGGCCATATTTTTTACATTGATTACCAACGCACACTGTAAAGCACAGTGGCAGAGATTGAGGTTTGAGGTGCTGAGCTACCCTGCTTAGTGTCCTGTCTCTGGCAATGATTTTACAATTGGGGAATGACAGAAAGATTTACAACCTTAACATCCTGGTCTGCTGCCTGGCCTGTACAGGTTAACGAGGGCGACGATGCAGAGGAAAGAGGCCGAATTCTGGTGTCTCTCACCTACAACAGCCAGCAAGGCAGACTCATTGTGGGTATTGTACGTTGCGCCCATCTGGCTTCCATGGACTCCAACGGCTACTCCGACCCTTACGTCAAGATGTGAGTATTGAGGAAGGAACCGTACACATGGGATGCATAGTAGCTCATTGCTAATGAAAGAGACATAGCAGTCAGTTTGGGTTATGCAAATAAGGTCGTGTTGATTGACGTTATCGTGAAGTCCGGTCAGCCTTGTTCTCCGGTGGGAAGATTCATATTAAAAAGCTAATTAGCCTTTATCGCGGCTCATAAGTCAAACGCACATTGTCATATTTATTGTGTTCGTGCCCTTTTTCAAAGCTGCCTGAAACCTGACATGGGAAAGAAAGCCAAGAATAAAACGCAGATCAAGAAGAAGACGCTCAACCCTGAATTTAATGAGGTTTGCTTGCTCTGTCTGTCTGTCTGTCTCGCTAACACCCATCATAGCCTTATTTGTAAGAGGCACTGAGATGACACCTTGAGAGGGCATTTATGAGCTCTGGCTGATCAAAAGCAAAGGAGAAGCTTACTTCGGTTCACGTCATACGTAATGGGATCTGCCATATTTGGTTTGTGTTGTTCTTGTTACTGTTTCAGGAGTTCAGCTATGAGATCAAACACAGTGAACTTGCGAAGAAGACTTTGGATATCACAGTGTGGGACTACGACATGGGCAAATCCAACGATTTTATAGGTGTAGTAAGATTTAAAGTAGTAATTATTTGACCTATACATTAAAAGAAGTATCATTATTTCGTGTATGTGAATGCTCTCCAGAAGTGTGGAATTGTGGCGTGAAATGGCCCTGTGGTAGCCTAGGGGTTAAGGTACTGGACTCTGGACCCGAAGGACCAGAGCAAGGCCCTTCACTGACAACTGCTTGGATTGTTAATTGTAATTGAAGTTGTAATGCGATAAAGGCTGAATGGCGTAAATGTAAATAAATTGAGTGACAAAATCAAAGAAGACTCGCGACTCGACTTTGACTTGACCATCAGTGACTTGGACTTTCCAATAATATAGACACAATAATTAAGCCTTTTTTATTGCATTCATGCCGCTGTATCACTGTAACGCTAAGAAGCTGAGCTAATACATAACCATAATTCATAGGCTAGCAACCAGGGAAATTCCGCAAGCAGTCATGGGAAGGTTTGAGGTAGGGTCTGCCAGTGCTGAAATTTGTTGGGGCTGGAAACAATGTGCCAAAAAAGAATTTTCAACTACAAAGACCATGGTGAATTAAATCTAAAAGAATTGCAACATGCACAACTTGGGATGGAGATGACAGATGGAGATGGAAGAACAACGAACTTTGCTCTGCGTTTGAGGCCACGCGAAGAACAGTACGTCTGTGCTTATATAGTTCACATAGCAATGATCTAGCTACCCTTGCCAGGCTAAACATAAACACTAGTCAACGTGAACGAAGCTCTCTCCCAACATACTGGCATATTGTTTAGCTGCTCTTGCCAAAATGTCTTGGTAGCTATCATATTTCTGACTGCTTACTTTGTCAGTCCCACACTAAGATGCGCCTCTGCTTCGGCTCCACCCAAGATATTCTTCCATCATATTTAATCGCACTGTTACTCAGACCACATCAGAGGGTACACCATTTTCTCACTTTTGATTGACTGAGGATGCCATGCCACAGCAGAATCCAAGCAGTTGTAGGTTCTTGCTCAAGGACACAACTGTGGCAGCTTGGCAGAAGTGAGATTTGAACCCTGAACCTTCTGTTCCAGAGTCTAGTACCTTAAACGCTAGGCTATCCCTTATACCAAAATATAAAATGCCTATATGCACATTTTAGGTTATTTTATCACTATTATTATTATTATTATTATATCTTTAAATGTGGTCTCTGTTAATATTTACCTTCTGATTATTCAAACTATTACTATAAACTTAATAACATAACTTAGTTTAATTCTAACATATAACATCTAGAAGGTTGGGTCACGTTTTGAGTCTCGAGGTTCCTATCTTTTTTGTTTAGGAAGTTTTTCCTTGTCACTGTCGCCCCAGGCTTGCTTAGTTTGGGATTAGCCTTGGATATTGCCTTAGAAAGTAAAATAAAAGACAATGCTCCATTGTAAAAAAAAACTCTATAGAAAGAAATCCGACCTTGACTAAAAGAACCTTATTTGGTGACCATGCAGTACTTGGGATTGGAACTTCTTGCCTTTGGTTGTCTAGGCCTGGGATTTGAGACTTATACTTTGACTTTCCACCTCTGTATCTCATAATGATTGATAAGGTATCTTGTGTGACTCACAGGGGGCTGCCAGCTTGGAATCACGGCTAAAGGCGAATGCTTGAAGCACTGGTACGAGTGCCTGAAGAACAAAGACAAAAAGATTGAACGCTGGCATGTTCTGTTCAACCGGAGTAACGTCGAGGCCGATGACTGAAACCTCCAGACGTCCATATACAGTATCTTATCGATAGATATCTCTGTAACTCTACAGTTTCTAACTCGGTTCGTTCTTCCCCCATTCATTTGCATCCCTCTCCTCAAACCACGCCTCCTAATATAATAGCCCTCATGTCCAATCGTACTGTCTCGCTTTAAAGACCTCCGACGAGCTGTGATGTTACTGGTGGTTTAGATTTAGTTCATCCTAAAGACTGGACTAACTGGATCGAGTTCACCGTTGCAAACGTTCTGGGAGTAGAGAGCGGAATTACTGGCGACCAGAAAATCCGCGTCCAAGCCCACGATAAAGCAGAAGTGATTTGAACACCAACCCAAATGACTGTGACAAGCCAATCAGCATGATAAGCTACGTGAGACTCTGTGTCAATATTGCTCTATGTATAGTTTGTTATTGTCCGATCTATTCCCAATTTCAACGTAGAAATTGTTCACAGAGGTTACTATTTATTTCATGTAGCTACGTCCTATATAAATATGGAGTTGTATTTCAATAAGTACATGCTTGCTTAATGAATATTTAATATTATCAGTGCTTGAATTTAAGTCGATCAATATTTTCTTCAATATTTTGCCTCTTTTTTTTTTTATCCTCAACGACAAATGTTCGGTCGGTATATTTGTTATTTGCATTGGAAATGGTATTTCATCTTTTATGCCAAGTCCCCTTGTAAATGCATCAAATTCTCATGATCGTCCAACCCATTGCAAGTCCCTGTCTGAACAGATGATAAATAAAACATCATAAATATTTGGCATGAACCACAGAGGCCAACCCTCTGATGTAATATTCAGTCCACATTCTACTAACTACTAAAAATACTTTATTCTGATGACCTCTGTCCCAGTTTAAATACCGCTGACTGACGTATGTCCATGCATTATCCAAATCTATCAAATAAAGGCATTGTCACTTCATAACCAGTAGTGCTGTGTTTTAATCCAGCATAGTTACGTACTGTAGTTACTGAGCACATGCAGTCTGTGGAAATTCTGTCTTTACCTTCAGCTGCCTCAGAAGATCCAGCACAAAGGCCGTGTCAGCTGTTGACATTATCACGTATTTCAATGCGGAGGATTTCTGGGATGTGATGCCCATTGTCAGAAGGCCTTCTTTTCCTTTTTTTACTGATAGAGGTCAGAATATTATGCACTTCCTCTTTTCGTTTGTGATTTTTTTATACATATTCATATAGCACTAACTTAATATACATAATAATGTCCCTGGGGGCGGCACGGTGGCTCGGTGGGTTGCACCGCTACCCTTAGCAAGAAGGTCCCGGGTTCAATCCCAGGGTGGAGCGGCCTGGGTCCTTTCTGTGTAAAGTCTGCATGTCCTCCCCGTGTCTGCGGGGGGTTTACGCCGCGTACTCCTGTTTCCTCCCACAGTTCAAAGACATGCGTGTTAGGTTAGTTGGTGTCTCTAAAAAAGTGGCCCTTAGTGTGAGACTGTGTGTGTGTGTGCCCTAAGATGGATTGGCGCCCCGCATAGGGCACAGAGTTGCCGGGTGGGCACCGGCTGGCCCGCTACCCCTTGTGGATTAAGCAGAAGATAATGAATGAATGAATGAATATACCTGGGTTCTAATTGAAAGTAGAGCTGTTCCCTTTAATTGCAATTTTCGTTTGGTTGTATTTGATGGACGTGGGTTTACCCCAGGTAGTCCAGTTCCCTCCCACAGTCCAAAGATATGCATCTTGGGTTAACTGATGTCTCTAAAGTGTCCCTAGTACGTGAGTGTGTTATACGAATTATCGATCTATCTAGGGTTGTTCCGGCCTTGCGCCCTGTGCTGTCGGCCCGGTACCGGCTCTTGCGACCCTGTCCATGATCAAGTCCAGTCCAAGTCCAGGATCGCCCACAGTATTTGACTGCGGCCCCGTCCAAGCGTCCATGCTACTGGTTATTTCGCTTTTTTTTTTACAGCTTGTAGGTGTATAAATTTCGAACCGATAGGTCTTTTTATAGCATGCGTTTTCCTCCAGCTCCTCGTCAGTGTCACTTTCTGACAGGCTGAATATTGCTTAGGTTTTTTGCACAACTGCTCAGTTGCTTAAAATCCTTCAAATCCTAATTGTATATCGACAGAAAAATGCATGTTGACGAGGCAAACAAATGCATCTTCCGTAATGTAATACGTAATAATACGACACCAGCGACAAGCAGTGCAAATAAAAGTGATATATCATGTACGGACAGTCCTCACTGACGCTGACAAATGACAAATCAATATCAAGTCCGGTCAATACGATTCACCAGGACTGCAGTCAGAAACCATTCCCTAGGGACAACAGTGGATATCGATTCCACCACGGCACGCCTGCTCATCACTTTCATGCTCTGAAATAAGTTGAGTGACCCCTTATGCTATGTCTGTACATCCAAACACTACAGGAGCATGGCATGCCATTAGGACCATCATATAAGTAGTAAAGTAAGACTTGTTGATTCATTATTTACCTTGGCAGAAGTTTCAGTGAAGGGGAAGTTCTGAGTGCTCTTTCTAAACACCGGAAAGGCTCAGCCGGGGGGCAGTGTTGCCCTTTTAAAATCAAAGCCCTCCAAGGCAAAAATCCAACAACCGCACATTATCAGCAAATTATTTAAAAGGTCTCAGGGCGCTCTTTGGATTTGCATTGTTTATCAACAATGGACTCCAGATTTCTATTTCTGTTGCCTGTCACAGGTTGGACAATGCAAAAAAGACCATGGAAATATGTTTAGGAGCCACAAAATGTTTACATGTTACAACATGCTTTTACAGTGTGCATGTTTAATAATAAATGTGATAGTGATGATAGATGTCTATGCCTTCTATTAAACGACCAAAGTCTTAAAAACAATATGAATTATTACAAGAGATAAAGATCTATCTTTTTACAGTCACTTTGCATATTGTAGCACCACCACCTCACGGCAAGAAGGTCCAGGGTTCAATGCCATGGTGGAGCAGCCTTGGTCCTTTCTGTGTGGAGTCTGCATGTCCTCTGTGGGTTTACTCCAGGTACTCCAGTTTCCTCCTACCGTCCAAAGATATGCGTGCTAGGTTAATTGATTACTCTAAATTCCAACTGACTTGAGTGTGTGTATATAACCAAGCCTGATACACCCTTGGGTGTAGATATAACCTTGTGTGTGTGTGTCGCTGAAATGGCGTCTAATGGAGATTAAGTAAAGCAAACAAACTAACATATTGCTTGCACGCAGTTTTTTTCTTGTGCCCTGTGTCGCTACATTCAATGGTGCATACCCGTCCATATGTTGTGCAGTGCCTATAGTAAGTCGTCACATCCTGTCAAAATCCTTACCCTTTTGTCACGTTCGGATAAGTGATCGGCGCCTGTAGAGGTTGAGATTTTGTTGTTGCTTTGTGAGAAAATCAGCCGTCCCTTTACGATCCCACAGCTGGTGGCACAATATTTCAGAGGCGTTTATAACCATCTCTTGAAATATAATCCAGGGCATTGTTAATAAGCAGAAAATGTATGGTTGACCAATCCAGAAGGATATCGATCAGACAAGTTACCGAGAGGACAGTAACAATAATGAAGGTGTTATAAGGAGTCATTAAGGCTCATTGTTGAGAAGTTGGTGTGTGCATGTTACAACAAGCTCACAATCTGTGGCTTTCGTGGAAAGAAAGTTTCAGAGGAAGGTTAAATGTTTGGCGATTACCAGACAAAGCACACCACCCAAAATACACAGCATGGTAATGCCGGCATAGCAGGTAGTCACCTTCCATCACAACAACGATTCTAAACACACCACCACAAATATCATGCTATGATTCGAGGGCAGGAAGGGGAATGTCCTAGACTGGCCAAATCAGAACTCTGATAGAATCCAACAGACAATCTATGGGTTGTAGACAGCAGTCCTTTGACATTTGCTGCAAGATTTGCCTGAGCTACACCTTATTGCCAAAAGTCAGATGATCCAATCACTTCCATGGCCACAGGTGTATAAAATTAAGCACCTAGGCATGCAAACTGTTTTTTTCTTTTGCTCTCAGGAGCTCAGTGAATTCCAGCGTGGAACAGTGATCGGATGCCACCTGTGCAACAGATCCAGTCCTGAAATGTCCTCCCTCCTAAATATTCCACAGTCAACTGTCAGCTGTATTATAAGAAAATGGAAGTGTTTGGGAATGACAGCAACTCAGCCACGTAGTGATAGGCCACGTAAACTGACGGAGAGGGGTCGGCGGATGCTGAAGCTCTTTGTGCGAAAAGGTCGCCAACTTTCTGCAGAGCCAATCACTACAGACCTCCAAAGTTCATGTGGCCTTCAGATTAGCTCGAGAACAATGCACAGTGAGCTTCATGGAATGGGTTTCCATGGTCGAGCAGGTGCGTCCAAGCCATACATCACCAAGTGCAATGAAAAGCGTTGGATGCAGTGGTGTAAAGCACGCCGTTACTGGACTCTAGAGCAGTGGAGGCGCGTTCTCTGGAGTGACGATTCGCGCTTCTCCATCTAGCAATCTGATGGACGAGTCTGGGTTTGGCGGTTGCCAGGAGAACGGTACTTGTCTGACCGCATTGTGCCAAGTATAAAGTTTGGTGGAGGGGGGATTACGGTGTGGGGTTGTTAGTTCCAGTGAAAGGAACTCTGAATGTCACTTAAGCTCATATGTAAGTCAAGGCAGGTGAACAGTTACTTTTGCCAATATAGTGTATTTTGCAAGTAGAAATGGGCAAATATTTCCCAAACAACATGTGCAAGGCTGGTATTTCCAAACAGACTAAGAGCTATAGTTAAATCAAAAGGTGAGGGGCGTTTACAGATGAATCACCATAACTTAATTATATAAAGCCGAAGTGCACCCAGTGGTGATAGGGCAGGAATTGAATCAGGTGAGGATTGCACAGGCCACGCAAGAAGTACCCATGTGAACTTTGTCTTGTTATGTCAACAACAGCCATGCCAGTCTGCCAGTTCTAATCTCTACCATGGCATTACATCACATCAGAGATTTTAAGCATGTAATCGACTGAACACAGTGACGGATTATTAACCGGGTTAATCAGACTGTAAACGTGTTAATAACGGGGACATCAGTTTCGTCAATGCCAGTTTGCACCAACTGTGTATTCCTTTCCTGTGGAATTTGAATCCGATCTTGCCATGAGGGTTAAAAGTCACGCCGCCTGGGAAGATAACGGTGCTTTGTTGATGGTGATAAAAAGCAAGATGAGCTGATAATGAACTATAAAAGAAATTATTCATGCATCAGGATCTGGCCCCATTAGTATATAGTATATATGGAGTAGAACAAGTGTGTGCGGTGTGTGCGCGCTTACAAAACTGGTTCTGCGTAATGACATTTGTTCACCAAAAGCCATGTCTATTGCCACTCCCACTGGGAGGCCAAATAACGTGATGCAAGTGCATAACACCAGCCTGACCCTCCCATATAAAGGGTGCAATGCCCAGTCACAGAGCAACAAAGGAGGGATTTAAAGACCTCTTATTTATTTCTATTTCTGCAGCTCTCTGGAATAAATAAGAGAACGACGTAGCATTGAATTGAACATTCGCGGACAGTCTAGTATATAGTATCTAGTATCTAGTAGATTCACGACTAAAATGAACCACTGTCTTTTTCGGGCTATGGCCTGCCTTGTTTTGTTTTTACTTCATTCATCTGCCAGTGATCATTTCTGGAAACCTTTTTCCGACAAAAACAGCACTTTCTGCTTCTGGACGAACACTGTTTCAGATGGAGCCACGCATTATATGTTCCTTCACCGGGCAGTAGAGAACAACGAGGGAGCTCTGGTCCTATTCGACAGTATTTGGAGCGAGGAGAAAGACCTGGTGGACTGTATCATGAGCAATGAGCAAACCGTTACTGAAAGCTACGCGTCGATGTGCTTGGAGGCCGGAGGAAGACCTTTCTCAGATGCTCCAGATGGACCTTTTAATCTGAGCAGGCTGGTTGAACCCAACGGCCCCTGTCAGGCTGTCGGACATTTGGAAGGACTAAGAGCATCTGTGCGCAGGACGAGAGACGTTCAGGGTGTTGACAGCAAGACAGCTCACCGGGACAGTGGAGCGAGGCCGCAGAAACTGACACGGTCAAAGCGGGCGTGGATGATCCCAGGCACTCTGTGGTGCGGCTCTGGGAACAAAGCTCTCACGTTTTCAGATTTAGGTCAGCAGGAGCATATTGATCGTACTCTAACGTTCTCCCATGCGCGGTGGTAGGCAAGGGCTTGTCTGACAAAACTATCCTCGCCTGTTGTAGGTTTATTTGAAGAGACCGATAAGTGCTGTAGGGAGCACGACCATTGTAAGGAAACGATTCGCTCGTTTGAGTTTGGCTATGGAGTTTTCAACACCAACATCTTTACTTTGTCACATTGCGACTGCGATGACAAGTAAGTTGTACCACGTCCGTACACACATCTCCAGTATCTGACTCACAGCCAATACATCCGGCATTACAGGGTACAATTCAAGCAGCTGAGAGTGCTCGAGATCCCAAGAGTAACAGCATGGCAGCTTGGGGTTAATAATCCAGACTTCCCTGCTGAAAAATGAAACAGCACATCATAGACCACTAGGTGTTGTATTCTGGACCCCGGCATGCTGGTCAACCAGATAAAACCTTTAGGGCCTTCACCATATGTGTTCACCTACTAAACCAGCACCAGCACTAACCAGCTAAAACCTAACCAACTAGGAGCACAGAACCTTTATCTGTCCAGTTCACCAACATGCTGTTTTTTGCTGTTTTTTAGCAGGGTTAAAACTACTGTGCCAAGGTCTTAGGCCACCATTACAGGTCTTTCTTGTCTAGAAAAATATTGACCTTATATAACATTGTTGACTCATTGGACCCACAATACTCTCTTCCACTAATCTTCACTCTGAGATTTAGCATATTTTAGCCGTTACACCCTGTTCCTCTTCTGAGACGATGGTTTCTTGGCTGCTACCCTTCCAAAAAAAAAGTTTGTTTCAGCTTGGTTTTCTGATGAAGCTCATGCTGTTTGAATGTAAGGGGAGGTGCACTAAATTCTTCTCAATGTAGCCCACTGAAGGTGTTTTTAGTACTGTGTACAATGTGTCTGGATGTGCAGTATTCTAACACATAGATTGAAAAACATGTATCTCTGGTCATTATATAATTGCTAAAACAGTCTAATGGTGGCCTAGGACTTTTGCACAGTAGCCTGCTGTATGGCCATGAAAAAGGTTGATTAGCTAACTACTCGGATATGAGTTGTGGTCAAAGGTTATTGAGAAAATATTTTAGTTTTAAATTAAACTAAATGGTCAAATTACAGTTTGAGTCATGTATGTTACCTTAATAGGATAATCATCTTTATGATACTGTTTCAGATTCCGTCACTGCCTCCATAATGCCAACGAAGCCATGTCTGATGTGGTAGGCTATGGCTACTTCAACATCCTCAAGATGCGCTGCTTTGAATTTTCACAGAAAATGCAGTGTGCTCAAAGAACATGGTGGGGCATGTAAGTGGTCCAAATATAAATCTTAAAAACATCCTGCAATGTTTTGTTGCATTTCAAATGTGGTACCTCCATGTGGTACCGCATGCTAGCATGAAATAGTTATAAGCAACAATGTGAAGGAAATGACGACTAAACTCGAGCTATTCGATGACATACGATATATAGATAAGTGATCCTGTGTATCCTAATCTCTGTTTAACAGGTGTACCCTGACTGAACTGACTACATATGCTTTGTTGAGGGATTCACCAGAGTATAATTCCACATTCCCGGAACTGGAAGAGGATAAACTGAATCCGCACATTCCTCTGACAATCTCTGCTGGGCATCTAAGAGGCATGAATGGTTTATCAATGTCCTCTAGTGTGCTTACTGATGATACCAGCGAAGGGCATTCACTGGCTGTGCCACAAGGGATACCCAGAAGAGCTTATGAATCTCAGTATCCTGAGCGCCATATAGAAACAACAGACTCATCACAGACACAAGCAGTATACATATCACAAATCCAAACAGACTCAACCCAGTCACAGGGGGACATATTAATAATAGACTCAGCAGAAACACAAACAGATACGGAATCAGATTCAATACAAACACAAACTGACTCAGAATCAGATTCAATACAAACACAAACTGACTCAGAATCAGATTCAATACAAACACAAACTGAATCAGATTCAATACAAACACAAACTGACTCAGAATCAGATTCACTACAAACACAAACTGACTCAGAATCAGATTCACCACAAACACAAACTGAATCAGATTCACTACACACACAAACTGAATCAGATTCACTACAAACACAAACTGACTCAGAATCAGATTCAATACAAACACAAACTGAATCAGATTCACTACAAACACAAACTGACTCAGAATCAGATTCACTACAAACACAAACTGAATCAGATTCAATACAAACACAAACTGACTCAGAATCAGATTCACTACAAACACAAACTGAATCAGATTCACTACAAACACAAACTGAATTAGATTCACCACAAACACAAACTGAATCAGATTCACTACAAACACAAACTGACTCAGAATCAGATTCACTGCAAACACAAACTGAATCAGATTCAATACAAACACAAACTGACTCAAAATCAGATTCACTACAAACACAAACTGAATCAGATTCAATACAAACACAAACTGAATCAGAATCAGATTCACTACAAACACAAACTGAATCAGATTCACCACAAACACAAACTGACTCAGAATCAGATTCACCACAAAAACAAACTGACTCAGAATCAGATTCACCACAAACACAAACTGACTCAGAATCAGATTCAATACAAACACAAACTGACTCAGAATCAAATTCGCCACAAGAACAAACTGAATCAGATTCACTACAAACACAAACTGAATCAGATTCACTACAAACACAAACAGAATCAGATTCACTACAAACACAAACTGAATTAGATTCACCACAAACACAAACTGACTCAGAATCAAATTCGCCACAAGAACAAACTGAATCAGATTCGCCACAAACACAAACTGACTCCGATTCGGCCCACACACCAACTGACTCACAACAGGCACAAACCGATTTACCTCAGACACAGTCCAATGTAACACAAACTAAAACAACAGATTCACTACCAATATCAGTCTCACCAAAAGCACCAATCTATCCTGATATATACACCGGACAAAGAGGTAAATATAGAACTGTCTTACTTTATAAAATATTTGATCCTTCTTCCAGAATAAGGCTTTTAACAGGTAATTTGACCATTTTCTAGATAAAGTAAAGACTTGCGAAGGTTACAAAGACCTTGATTCCTGTCATCACCTGATACCAGCAAAGCAACAGAAATTCGGTCTGCACAACGCCGAACACACCACCATGTACCACTGCAACTGTACAGCCAGGTAACTCCATATTCTGCATTAAGACAAGAAATGATGGTGTTAATATATAAAAAAAGGGTAACGCACTTTGTTTGCACTACAGGCTTGCCCAAGAGTTCGCCAAGCGGCACGAATTTGACGAGATTCATCTTCTGCTGCTGGATTTTGTGTCTCACTCATGTTTCATTCACTCCCAGAACTGTACAGAGAGTAAAAGGTTAGCTCAAACTGCATTATACTTTACTGATTACCTTATGTTATACACTGGTGCGACTAAGTTAATATAATCAGTAAAATCTAGCATTTAAATCCATCATCTGAATCATTCCATTCATGCAATAATACAGTTTTACAGTGGGTTGCCAAATGTACTGTCCAACAGACGTACCAGAACAGTCAGTGGCTTAACGTGGGATTTGTTTTTGATAGCACACTACTTACCAAGCCCAGACAACCAACTATTCCTTACCACTACATTCTTATGTAATTTTTCTTAGTTATAAGAGGACGTAAAGTGAATAGTCACATTCTATTTACTACGTTTTTAAAAAATAGCTGAGCGGGTCCTGAGATTCGAACCCCAAGCTGGACTTGCAGCAGGAGGATCAGGGGGTGATCGATCCACGAAGCACTTTAGAATAGAACAGAATAGAACTTTATTGTTGCTCAGAAAACAGTTTTATAAAGAAAGTTAAAACAGTGAAATTTCGAGTAGGCTCCTCTCTCAGGCAGCAAAATACAAAAAATGAATACAAGAATAAAAAGAATAATTCCCCCAAAATGTAAACTAAAACCGTATACAAGTAAATATATATAGATACTACATATACTACAAGAATATTAAAGTGACCAGTGATAAAGTGATGTACAATGTGGAACTGGCTTTCACCTGTGCCCAGTGAATTCTGGGATAAGCTTCAACCCAATACCCTCCCAAACCTCCCGACCCCCCCGACACATCTTCAGTGATTATGGAATCACTTAATGTTGAAGAAAAAAATCACTGGAATCCCTGATTTTTTTAGTATTAAACCCCTCCCTGGTACAACTCTAGAAATGCAAATGAATCTGAGAGTTCCCTTAGCGAGCTCATAGACGTGACTAATTAAAGGGAAACCTTGAACCTTGATATAGCTGACGGGATCTTTCTACAACCTATAGACAACGAACCATTAAGACAACCAATAAGAGAACCAATACGAGAGCCAATAAAAGAGTTAGCAATTGAAAGTATATAAGCAGAAAGTATTATTAAAGTTTCTTCAAGAAGTAGAAAGATGGTGCTTGTTCCCATTGAGCTATGGCTACAATTTGGTGCAAGTGTAAATCAGATGGGAACATTATTAATAAATATTTTAAACATTTCGGACTCTTTTCTCAAAGAGTTGATAGAAAGTTTATCATTTATCATCGTTTGTTGACGATACAGTCATTTGACAGGATCATAATGCATCTTGCCACAGAAAAAAAGGGACAATTATATCAAGTCGATGACATGGCCACCAAGTCCAGATCTTAGTCCAGTTGAACATTGACGGTGGAAATCAGAAAACCTGTATACGAGGAAACTCGAACCAGTTTGACCTAGAATCTTGTTTTTTTTTATTAGTGAAATCCACGAGTTAAAGAATTGAGACTATCAAAGTGCTATTTGTGATTTTTATGCTTGATGAATCTATAATTATTTATGAAATTAATGTATAGGCCTTAACTTAAACAAACTAAATCACAAATTCATTGTTGTACCGTTAATTTAAAATGGTTTGGTGTCCGTTAATAGTCTACGCACAACGTGCTAAACTCAATTTAAAGTCCATTTCTCCCTGCTTCCCAGCTGCTCCTCCTCTTTCACACTGCCGCCTGTTATCAAACGCTGGACTCAAGACGCGGCGGTCTGGCGACATCTAGCGGCCACGAAACGAAAACCCAAGCGGTTTCACGCCAGACGTAGCAAGAGGAAAAACTCGTCATTCAGATTGTACAAAAAGTGTGTCAGGATGCACTCCAAAGTCCATAAACCTGACACACGCAAGAAAAAAGTATTGCATTAAAATGCACCTAACAAACTGGCAGCTAACAAAAAATGCTAGTTTACCTTTTCTGACAGTTTTTTCCCCATCACCTTATGTTATTTAAAAAAAAACAAAATCTTTAAGGGTTCTGTGTAAGGGTGTACAAACAGCATACATTCTCATTCCCATACATACATTAACAGGGTGTCTCTCTTTCTCATATGTCAATACGAACCTGTATTGTCTTTGTACAAATACAATGAAATTCACCCATTAGAATAAAGTAAGGAAAGGAAACCAAATGAAAATAGCAGAATATAAAAGTATTTTATGACTTGTAAAGTCTCCTGGGGTACTATAAAGGCACTGTATAAATATAACTTATTATTATTATTATTATTACAACGCCCTGTGAAACGAGACTGTGGTGGCTTTGGATCGAATCCCACTTCTGTCACAGTTGGGTTCCTGAGCAAGGCCCTTAACCCACAATTGCTTGGACTGTAAGACTGTATTAATTTTAAGTCGCTCTGGATAAGGGCGCCTGCTAAATGCCATAATGTAAATGTGCAATGCAGTGATAAATAGTCATTGTGCTTTGCTTCATATATGCATGAAATGCTGTGTGTATCCATGCGCAAATGTGAATATGGGGCAGTAGAAAGCTCCACAGACACACACAACAATCTTGACATACGAGTTTTTCATTGTGAGGACTTTCCACTGATGTACTGTAGCTACCCAATGATATACCGACCCTGATCCTAACCTAAACCACAGTAACTCCTTTGTTCAAAAAGAAATATGTAGTTTTTGTAAAAGAAAGCATTTTTTTTCTTGTAGGGACCAGCAGAACGTCAGGAAAAAAAAAACATAACCTTCCAAGTGGGGACCAGCAAATTGTCCCCACATTGTAAAAAAGTCCGATCGTTCTATCCTTGTGGGGACAGTTGGTCATCACAATGATCACTGATGCTATGTAAACATATATAAACATGTCCCCCTACCCTCCATCAAACACACCCACACCAAATATTTGTCTTTGTATCCTTGTGAGGACGTCCATGGAATTATTAATGTAGCTAATTAATATTACAAATACAGCTCCACCTAAATCTTTTGGCTCTTCAGATGAATGTGGTCAGTAATTTAAGAAACTTAGTAAAAATGATCGCCATTAGTCAAAACTATCTGGTTTTCCTATTGTTGTGTTGACATTTGGGCTTCAAAGTATAGGGATATGAGGACATAGTGTTATGTCTGTCATCTTAAGTGCTGTGTGCCAGCATCAGTCCGGACACCCAGGTCACAGAGTCCCTCATGCCCTTGACACAAAAGGGAAAAGAGCATTACTGCCATGTTTTGTTAAGTGTTAAGACTTCAGACTCAGGAGGATCCATGTGGACATAAGGAGAACATACCAATTTAATCCCAGATAGTAACCAGAGGTGAGGGTTAAACCAGGGCTGCACTAACTGTTATAAAATGTGTATGTGTGTAAATATTGTGCATCGTTGTCTTATGCACTGTAAGTATAACAACTTATTTTTGTTTTAATCTTTAATTATTTTCATTAACAATAAATTATTCCCACTCACTTATTCACGGTCCTGTTGAGTCGACTTCATTCATTTATCCACTTAACTGAAGAACCGTAAAATTTGATCAGTAAGATTGTACATTTCTAAACGATAACTGTTTATTACGAAATCACACACATCACACTTATTGATATCCAAACTGAGCAAGCCTCGGGTGACAGTGGCAAGGAAAAACTCCCAAAACAGTTTAAGGAGGAAACCTTGGGAAGACCAAGACTCAAAAAGGGACCCGTCCTCCTTGGGTGGCTCAGATGTTAAATGTAAAAACACAACTCATTTATCTAGTCAAGCAAGTTTGTAGTAAGTAAATAATAACAGATAACAGAAAAAACATTACATATAATATACGGATTGTAAATTCTAATAAAACTGAATCCTCAGTGGGAAATGACAACTGAAGGATGGAGAGTGTTACTGCCCTCTGGTGGGGCCTGGGAATGGTGGGACTCTTTACTGATGATGGAAATAACTCGAGTAGAGCTGAAGAAAAACATCTTAGTGTGTACTGGTACCGGAAAACAAGCTCTGAGAGAAAAGAGAAAGAGTAGTTAGTTATCAGTTAAGAGCACAGAGACTATTAACATCCACTGATGCCATGTGCACCATGAAACATGAGGCATGAGAGGGCAGAGCAATGAATATACAATGATCCTCAATACAGAATCTCTCCAGATCATTTGGGGCCCATTAAGTCAACGCCCACTGGTTTTTATTGGAGTTTAGATAAGAGGGCTGATATGGCTATGTGAAAAATCTTTGATGTTATAGATCTACTTAGGATTGGCAACCTGTCTAGGGTCTATGTTACCAGCTGGGAACCTGCTCCCTTGCGACCCTTTCCAGTATGAACAGATAAGAGAGTGAATGTTAATTAATGTTTTGTATGTTTCAGATCATGGCAGGTCCAGCCTGGTCACAGCTGTGGCAGCCACATGGCAAAAACAGCTAGATTTGGAGCTGTGTGCAGTCCACGACTCCTTGTATCCTAACACGCTGTCCAGGGGTTCTGGAGAAACAACAGTCTACACATTTTTGTGTCCTGAATGCCAGCATGTTGGCCAGTCAGTAAAACCAGTGGGCCTAGTGGTTAAGGACCTGGACTTTGGACCAGAAGGTCCAAGGTTCAAATCTCATCTCTGCCACAGTTGGGTTCCTGAGCAAGGGCCTTAACCCACAATTGCTTAAATTGTAAGACTGTTTGAATTGTAAGTTGCTCTGGATAAGGGCGTCTGCTAAATGACATAAATGTAACCTTTAGTTCCATATCGGTCCAAACTGGTTTTTGTTGTTTAGTGCTGGTCTGGGGATGGATCAGTAGATGAACATGAATGGCATAGCTGGTAAAGTTGCTTGAGTAACATAAAGGTGTCCAAAACAGTTACAGGTACAAGGTGTAGAAGTGCAACATGTACAGTTGTGGGTAGGTATATTTTGGGATACAGTGTGTGTGCAAATGAGTGTGTATATATGTGTATATGAGAGTGTGTGTCTGTGTCGTGTGCATATATATGTGTGTA